>JAWNOX010000139.1:0-14125 GCA_035045555.1 Drosophila fulvimacula
TGTCGTGCTCTTGTTAGTTTTCGTCTACAATTAATGCATACTTTTTGTCCGCTATTTCGTGGTTCCACCAGTACGCTTGCCCCCTGCCTCCATAATTTTAGTGCGTTTTTGGCATCGAAGCACTACATGCCGTGTTAAAGCTTTAAAACCATAATCGACTACTTCTTTTGTATTTTAGGTTCCGTCGAATTGTCGCTCCCGTTTGTCTATTTCTAAAAGTAATTTTTCCGAGTCAAGTCTGCTTATATCCCATCTATGGGAAGTCCTTAGAGGGGGGGTTTGCCTACTCTTATTTTGGAAGCTGTATGAGATGTACTCATGGTCACTGCCAGTAAAATCGTCAAGTATTTTCCAATCCTTAATCCGATCTACGATATGTTCGGATCCAAGGGTTATACCTGGAATTGTACCTTCGCATGCAGGCCTATTAAAGGTAGGTCTGGTTCCTTGATTTACCATCACTAGTCTGGGGCGAGCGGCCAGGTCCATAATTTTCCGTCCCCTGGAGTTGGTTGAGGGCATCCCCAGTCTACTGCTCTTGCGTTGAAGTCGCCTGCCATTATGAAGGGTTGCTGTCGATCAACGAGCATATCCTCGATCGCGTCTAGCTTTCTTTGAAAAGTAGTTGTGTCGTCACTGTAGACGTAGCAGACCAGAGCCGCTAGGTACCCACAATGCCGCAGTTTCCGTTTTATCTTCTAGCCAAACTCCGTTGTCTTTTTGTTTATATTGCTCATTTATGCCCACTACATCGATAGCATACTCCGTTACGATCTGGGTCAAGAGCGCGTCTGCAGTTTTGGTGCGGTGTAGATTTGCATGAAGAATCTTCATCATTTTGTGGCAGCTTGTCGAGTACCTGGGCATTTCTGCTATCCCGGCATATGGTAGACTCGGCTACGTCCTGCTCCTGAAAATATGCAGCATTTCAGTGGCCTTTAGTACTCCTTCATTTTTGGGCACCCTTCGCCCTAATTAATGCAGAGGCCTCCACCATTTCTGTCTGGTCCTATGCAGTTGGACTGCAAGTGACCTACCCCAAAGCATCGGTAGCGTCTCCGAATACTTTGGCAAATTCTCAACCAAGCTTCTTCCACGAGTTCCCGCAGTGTCCTAACACGTCCAGCAGTTCGTCCAGGTCGGAGACACCTCTTCTTACATCGAGGCTGAAGTTCTTTTCCTTCGCCACAGCCGTTTTGATGCGCCGCACCGCCTGGTGTCATTTTAGGGATGCCATCTTCTTCCTCGGCACGAAGCTTCAGAATGTATTCTTGTCTTAGCTACATTGCCATTGCTTGCGTGCTCGGTGCATCACTTTCCGTCATTGTTGTTTTCGGAGTCTCCTCTGAATTTCTTGGTTTCGCTTTGGCTACTGGGCTTCTTTAGAGCCTTGAGTTTTTGGTGAAAGCCAGCCTGGGTTCAGCATACCTCGGGCCATTTTCTTCTTGTGGTTGTGGTGTGTTGTTTTTTGTTGCTTCCATTTTACAGGGTCCCGACTCCAAGCCGCTATTTTAGCTCGGTTGTAGTCACTCATAGCGATGGTCCCATACCTCTCGCTTGCCCATCTAGTCTCCCAAGAAGCTATTGTTTGCCGTCTAACCGTCTTTACCATCTGCACCGAGAATTGTCCCCTTTTGCGGAGATCCCATATCGTCCTGCGCTCTTGCCCAAGCAGGTCTATAGGTATGACTGTTGCTATTAGCGTTACTGCAGGTATTTCGCCGGTATTTCGTTTGGAATCTGCTACCCCGTAAACAGAAGTAACTCTGTTTTATGGGTAACAAGTTCCAAGCCTCGCGAACTGAGCCATGTCTGCGTGCGGATCATGACTTAGGTAAGCCTTTTTGGTCCTCTATGATATTTCTCGCGCGGATGACCGCCGCAATATCGTCAGAATATCCAGTAAGAAAAGTTTCTTCAGGTATTTCTATTCTTAGAATGTCGCCGTAGCTGATATTCCACAGTGCAGCTCCGCCCGTCACTCTGTACCGTTTAATACCAGTCTGTGTAATATATAGGAGTTCTCGGTCATGCAACTAGCTCTTACCATACCCATCAAATATTCCGTTATGTGGAAACGCTGCTCCATTGAGTTAAGCAGTCAGCCCACCTCACGTTATTAAATGCGTTTTTGACATCAAGCGTTACTAGTAGAACCACTGGTCACGAGTATGCGCTTCCGCTTTGCGTGGCTCTGGCAGCTTGAACCACTTAGGGTCGCCTTTGCCTTTGCTAATGATCAGTCTCTGCTTCTACCATGCTTCTGGAAATAATCTTTCTCTTAGGCATGCGTTATACATTCTAAGCAGAAAGGAAGGCCGCCCTGTTGCTATCACCTTTAGTATTTCCGCTGGTATGTTATCTGGTCTCGGTGCCTTGTTATTCTTCATGGAGAGAGCTGCAATCTTAAGATCCTCTTCAGAGAATAGCAGGGCTGAGCAGTGATGAAGTACAGGAGCCTGCTCATGCGTTTCGTAGATGTTTGATTTGAATAGTGTCCTTACTATATGATCCATTGTTTCGTCCTCCAAGATTGGTGCTGCTCCGTAGTTCGTCAGCTTCTTCATTACAATTTTGTAGCCGAGCCACCAAGGATCCCTGTTAACATCATTGCAAAGCTTTTTCCACTTTTTGTGTTTACTTCGTGTGATAGCAACCGATAGCTCCTTCCTCGCATTCTTAGCTGCTATCGCTTCTGCCGTATAATTTCGAAAGCGTTGTTCTCTTGTTAGTTTTCGTCTACACTTAATACATACTTTTTTCCGCAATTTCGTGTTTCCACCAGTACGCCTGCCGCCTGCCGCCTGCCTTCATGCGTTTTTGGCATCGAAGCACTGCCGTGTTAATACTTTAAAACCATAATCTACTACTTCTTTTGTATTTTAGGTACCGTCGAATTGTCGCACCCGTCTGTCTATTTCTAAAAGTAATTTTTCCGAGTCAAGACTGCTTATATCCCATCTATGGGAAGTCTTAGAGGGGGGTTTGCCTACTCTTATTTTGGAAGCTGTATGAGATGTACTCATGGTCACTGCCAGTAAAATCGTCAAGTATTTTCCAATCCTTGATCCGATCTACGATATGTTCGGATCCAAGAGTTATACCTGGAATTGTACCTTCGCATGCAGGCCTATTAAAGGTAGGTCTGGTTCCTTGATTTACCATCACTAGTCTGGGGCGAGCGGCCAGGTCCATAATTTTCCGTCCCCTGGAGTTGGTTGAGGGCATCCGCCAGTCTACTGGTCTTGCGTTGAAGTCGCCTGCCATTATGCTGTCGATCAACGAGCATATCCTCGATCGCGTCTAGCTTTCTTTGAAAAGTAGTTGTGTCGTCACTGTAGACGTAGCAGACCAGAGCCGCTAGGTACCCACAATGCAGCAGTTTTCGTTTCATCTTCTAGCCAAACTCCGTTGTCTTTTTGTTTATATTGCTCACTTATGCGCACTACATCGATAGCATACTCCGTTACGATCTGGGTCAAGAGCGAGTCTGCAGTTTTGCTGCGGTGTAGATTTGCATGAAGAATCTCCATCATTTTGTTGCAGCTTGTCGAGTACCTGGGGATTTCTGCGATCCCGGCATATGGTAGACTGGGCTACATCCTGCATCTGAAAATATGCAGCATTTCAGTGGCCTTTAGCATTGTGTGTGTGTTTTTAACGGGTTTATTTCTTTTTTGTGATGTTTTTTGGGTTTTTTTTCTTTATTTTGTGTTTTTTGTGATTTTTTTGTTTTTTGTGTATTTTTTATGTTTTTTTTTATATTTTTTTTTCATTTTTTGTGTTTTTTTATTGTTTGTTTTTTTTTTTTTGTTTATTTGTTTTTTTTTTTTCTGTGTGTGTTTTTTTAATGGGTTTATGTCTTTTTTGTGATGTTTTTTGGGGTTTTTTTTTGTGTGTTTTTGTGTGTGTTTTTGTGGGGTTTTTGTGATTTTTTGTGTTACTTTCTGTTTTTTTGTGATTTTTTTTTTTTTGTTTTTCTTGTGTTTTTTTTTTATGTTTTTTTTTTGTGTGTTTTTTTTTTGTTTTTTGTTTTGGTTTTTGTGGGAAGCAGCAAATAGCGATCATCATTCCCACTCAATTATCGACTAACAGAAACGACTCAACCGAGTTGAGTTGAAAGAGTTAAGGTCTACTTTTGGCGGCAGTTTGCCTATATAAGGGAAAGCATTCTACTCAATTTCTTTAGTTGGTTTCTGACCTCCTGGCGGTCAGTCATGAAGTGCAGTGTTTATTTTGTGCTTTTTTTTTTGTTTTTTTCTGTGTGTGTGTTTTTTTTGTGCTGTTTCTTTTTGTTGTTTTTTATGTATTTTTATACCCTGAACCCATTAAAAATGGGTAATCAGGGTATAATGGTTTTGTTGCAGCCCAAATGTATGTAACAGGCAGAAGGAGGCGTGGCAGACCCCATAAAGTATATATATTCTTGATCAGGACGACAAGCCGAGTCGATTGAGCCCTGTCCGTCTGTCTGTCTGTCCGTCTGTCCGTCTGTCCGTATGTTTGAACGCGTGGATCTCAGAACCTATAATAGCTAGAGACTTGAACTTTTTTTTTGTAGATTCGTGTATATCACGCGCAGGTCGAGTTTGTTTTAGAAATTCGATAACTCTTCTCGTTCTTTTTTTATCGATTAAAAACGAAATCGATTTTCAGTTTTAAAATTATATCTTCTACATCTTTATAGTTAGAGACTCCAAATCTTGTATTTAGCTTAATGGGACTTTTATACAATTTTGATTTTTGTTAAATTTTGGATGCCACGCCCCCTTCGCCCAAATTTTCAAAACACTTATTTCAAATACTAGAGACTTGTGCTTTTGCACATACACGCATATGAATGATATAATTACGCTGCGCAAGTTTGATTAAGAAAGTCGATCTACAAAAAAAGTTATTAAGCATTTAGTTTCCCATAACACGCACATATTGGCGCAGCGAAGTCGCTGAGTAAACTGCGCAGTTAGCAGAGCGTATGCGTGTGCGTGTGTATGTATGCGTTGCTTGCAATATACATACATATGTACATATGTACATACTGTATATATTTACATATATATAAAATAAGAGTAACATTCATATAACTTAAATAAAGTCAATATAATGTACATATGAATAGATGAAATGCATTATGTTATTAAACGAAACGTTTACCAAACGTTTACGTACATACACACGCGCGTGGCAACAGCAGCAGAAGCTCTAGAAAATTCGAAGAATTCATAACAACAACAACAAAGACAAATTGGGGATGAATTTTAAGCAGAAGTTCAGCAGCTCAGTAGCAGCAGCTCAGTAGCTCAATAACTGTACTTAGGAATTCGCTATCTCACTCTTATGTATTGCAACGGCTGTGTTGATAGAAGCGATGATCGCCGACATAAAGTCTCGGGTTCGATTCTCTAAGCTGACGTCAAAACTTTTTTTATGCAAGTTACTTAATCTTTTTTGTTTTTTTTTAATTTTTTAATTTAATTTAAAATAATTATATATAAACTTTGAAGTGCATTTAAAGCCGCCGATAGGCGGGGTTCAGGGTATTTCCTAGTCGGGCACCTCCGACTAGAGTTTCCTTACTTGTTTATGTTTTTTTTTTATTTTTTGTGTTTTTTTTATTGTTTGTTTTTTTGTGTTTTTTTTTTGTTTTGTTGTGTTTGTGTTGTTTTTTTTTCCTTGTGTGTTTTATGTGTATGTGTGTGTGTATTTTTCTGCGTTTTTTGTTGTTTTTTTTTTTGATTTTTTTTGTGTTTTTTTTTTGTTTTTTTTTTTGTTTTTTTGTTTTTTTTTCTGTGTGTGTGTTTTTTTGTGTTTTTTGTTATTTTTTGTGTGTTTTTTTAATAGGTTTATTTCTTTTTTGTGATGTTTTTTGGGTATTTTTTCTTTTTTTTTGTTTTTTTTTTGTGATTTTTTTTTTGTATTTTTTGTGTGGTTTTTGTGGGTTTTTTGTGTTTTTTTGTGATTTTTTTGTGTTTTTTTTGTGTTTTTTTGTGGTTTTTTTGTGTGTTTGCCTATATAAGGGCCAGCCTTCTACTCAATTTCTTCAGTTGGTTGTCTGACCTCCTGGCGGTCAGTCGTGAAGTGCAAGGTTTTTTTTGTGTTTTTTTTTTGTTATTTTTTTTTTTGTATTTTGTTTTGTTTATTTTTTTTGTTTTTTTTTTTTCCTTTTTTTGTGTTTTTTTATTTTTTTGTTTTGTTTTGTTTTTTTTTTTTGTGTAATTTTTTGTGTTTTTGTGTGTGTTACTTTGTGTGTTTCTTTGTGTGTTTTTTTCTGTTTCTTCGTTTTTGTGGGAAGCAGCAAATAGCGATCATAATTCCCACTCAATTATCGACTAAGAGAAGCGACTCAACCAAGTTGAGTTGAAAGAGTTAAGGTCTACTTTTGGCGGCAGTTTGCCTATATAAGGGAAAGCCTTCTACTCCATTTCTTCAGTTGGTTTCTGACCTCCTGGCGGTCAGTCGTGCAGTGCAGTGCAAGTGCAGTGTTTTTTGTGTGTGTGTGTTTTTTTTTTTAGTTTTTTTTCTGTGTGTTTTTTTGTGTGTTGTTTTTTTTTTTTGTTTTTTTTTTATTTTTTTTTTTGAATTTTTTTGCGTTTTTTTTTTATTGTTTGTTTTTTTTTTTTTTTGTTTTGTTGTGTTTGTGTTGTTTTTTGTTTTTTTTTTTCTGTTTATTTTTGTTTTTTGCGTTTATTGTTTTTATGTATTTTTTATGTTTTTTTTTTTATTTTTTTAACATTTTTTTGTGTTTTTTTATTGTTTGTTTGTTGTTGTTTTTTTGTTGTTTTATTTTTTGTTTTGTTGTGTTTGTTTTTTTTTTTCTGTGTGTATTTTATGTGTATGTGTGTGTGTATTTTTTGCGTTTTTGATGTTATTTTGTTGTTTTTTTTTTTGTTTTCTTTTTCAGTGTGTGTTTTATGTGTATGTGTGTAGTTTTTGCGTTTTTTATTGTTTTTTTTTCTGTTTATTTTTGTTTTTTTTGCGTATTCTGTTTTTTTTTATGTATTTTTTTATGTTTTTTTTTTATTTTTTTTTATTTTTTTATGTTATTTTTTTTAACATTTTTTGTGTGTTTTTTATTGTTTGTTTGTTGTTGTTTTTTTGTTGTTTTTTTTTTTTGTTTTGTTGTGTTTGTGTTTTTATTTTCTGTGTGTCTTTTATGTGTATGTGTGTGTGTATTTTTTTGCGTTTTTGTTGTTGTTATTTTGTTTTTTTTTTTTGTGTATTTTTTTGTGTTTTTTTTTCTGTTTTTTTTTTTGTTTATTTTGTTTTTTTTTCTTTGTGTGTTTTTTTGTGTTATTTTTTGTAAGTTTTTTGTGTGTGTGTTTTTTCTTGTGTTTTTTATGTTATTTTTTGATGGGTTTATTTCTTTTTTGTGATGTTTTTTGGGTTTTTTCTTAATTTTGTGTTTTTTGTGCTTTTTTGTGTGTTTTTGTGTGTTTTTGTGTGTGTTTTTGTGGGTTTTTTTGTTTTTGTTGTTTGTTTGGTGTTTTTTTTTTGTTTTGTTTTGTTTGTGTTGTTTTTTGTTTTTTTTTTTTCGGTGTTTTTTATGTGTATGTGTGTGTGTATTTTTTGCGTTTTGGATGTTGTTATTTTGTTGTTTTTTTTTTGTTTTCTTTTTCAGTGTGTGTTTTATGTGTATGTGTGTATTTTTTTTGCGTTTTTTGTTGTTTTTTTCTGTTTATTTTTGTTTTTTTTTTCGTATTTTGTTTTTTATGTATTTTTTTGTTTTTTTTTTTATTTTTTTATGTTATTTTTTTATTTTTTTTAACATTTTTTTGTGTTTTTTTATTGTTTGTTTGTTGTTGTTATACCCTGAACCCATTAAAAATGGGTAATCAGGGTATAATGGTTTTGTTGAAGCCCAAATGTATGTAACAGGCAGAAGGAGGCGTGGCAGACCCCATAAAGTATATATATTCTTGATCAGGACGACAAGCCGAGTCGATTGAGCCCTGTCCGTCTGTCTGTCTGTCCGTCTGGCCGTCTGTCCGTCCGTCCGTCTGTCCGTATGTTTGAACGCGTGGATCTCAGAACCTATAATAGCTAGAGACTTGAACTTTTTTTTTTAAAGATTCGTGTATATCACGCGCAGGTCGAGTTTGTTTTAGAAATTCGATAACTCTTCTCGTTCTTTTTTTATCGATTAAAAACGAAATCGATTTTCAGTTTTAAAATTATATCTTCTACATCTTTATAGTTAGAGACTCCAAATCTTGTATTTAGCTTAATGGGACTTTTATACAATTTTGATTTTTGTTAAATTTTGGATGCCACGCCCCCTTCGCCCAAATTTTCAAAACACTTATTTCAAATACTAGAGACTTGTGCTTTTGCACATACACGCATATGAATGATATAATTACGCTGCGCAAGTTTGATTAAGAAAGTCGATCTACAAAAAAAGTTATTAAGCATTTAGTTTCTCATAACACGCACATATTGGCGCAGCGAAGTCGCTGAGTAAACTGCGCAGTTAGCAGAGCGTATGCGTGTGCGTGTGTATGTATGCGTTGCTTGCAATATACATACATATGTATGTACACATGTACATACTGTATATATTTACATATATATAAAATAAGAGTAACATTGATATAACTTAAATAAAGTCAATATAATATACATATGTATGTACATATGTATATTATATTGACTTTATTTAAGTTATATCAATGTTACTCTTATTTTATATAATGTATAATAATATATGTAAATATATACAGTATGTACATGTGTACATACATATGTATGTATATTGCAAGCAACGCATACATACACACGCACACGCATACGCTCTGCTAACTGCGCAGTTTACTCAGCGACTTCGCTGCGCCAATATGTGCGTGTTATGGGGAAAACTAAATGTTTAATAACTTTTTTTGTAGATCGACTTTCTTAATCAAACTTGCGCAGCGTAATTATATCATTCATATGCGTGTATGTGCAAAAGCACAAGTCTGTAGTATTTGAAATAAGTGGTTTGAAAATTTGGGCGAAGGGGGCGTGGCATCCAAAATTTAACAAAAATCAAAATTGTATAAAAGTCCCATTAAGCTAAATACAAGATTTGGAGTCTCTAACTATAAAGATGTAGAAGATATAATTTTAAAACTGAAAATCGATTTCGTTTTTAATCGATAAAAAAAGAACGAGAAGAGTTATCGAATTTCTAAAACAACTCGACCTGCGCGTGATATACACGAATCTATAAAAAAAAAGTTCAAGTCTCTAGCTATTATAGGTTCTGAGATCCACGCGTTCAAACATACGGACAGACGGACAGACGGACAGACAGACAGACGGACAGGGCTCAATCGACTCGGCTTGTCGTCCTGATCAAGAATATATATACTTTATGGGGTCTGCCACGCCTCCTTCTGCCTGTTACATACATTTGGGCTGCAACAAAACCATTATACCCTGATTACCCATTTTTAATGGGTAAAGACCGCAAAATAAAACAACAAAACAAACAAAAAAAACAAAACAACAAACAAAAACACAAAAAAAAACAAAAAAAACAAACAAACAACAACAAACACAAAACAACAAAAAAACACACAAAGACAACAAACAAACAAACAAAAAAATACAAAACAACAAAAAAAACACAAAAAAACACAAAAACACAAACAAATAAAAAAACAACAAACACAAAAAAAAAACAACACAAAAACAAAAAAAACAACAAAAAAACACAAAAAAAAACACAAAAAAACACGAAAAAAACAAAACAAAACCAAAAACACCAAAAAAAACAAAAAAACGAAAAAAAAACACAAAAAACAACAACAAACAAAAAAAACAACAAAAAAACAAAACAAAACACACACACAAAACAAAAAAACAACAAGAACAACAAACAACAATAAAAAACAACAAAAAAAAACACAAAAAAAAAAAACAAAAAAACACACAAAAAAAACAAAAAACACAAAAAACACAAACAAAAAAACAACAAAAACACAAAAAAACAAACAAAAAACACACAAAAAAACAAAAAAAACAAAAAAACAACAAAAAAACAACAAAAAAACACAAAAAAAAACAACAAAAAAACAACACAAAAAACAAAAAAAAAACAAAAACAACAACAAAAAACAGCAAAAAACAAACAACAAAAAACAACACAAAAAAACAACAAAAAAAACAACAAAAAAAACAGAAACAACAAAAAAACACAAAACAAAAAACACAAAAAACAACAAAAAAACACAAAAAAACAACAACAACAAAAAAAAACAAAAACACAAAAAAAACAAAAAAAAACAAACAACAAAAAAAACACAAAAAAAAACAAAAAAAACACAAAAAAAACACAAAAAACAACAAAAAAAACAAAAAAAAAAAACAACAAAAAAAAACAAAAACAAAAAACAACAAAAAAACAAAAAAAAACACAAAAAACAACAAAAAACAACAAAAAAACAACAAAAAAAAAACAAAAAAACACAAAAAAAAACACAAAAAAAAAAAACAAAAAAACACAAAAAAAACAAAAAAACACAAACAAAAAAAAAACAAAAAAAACAACAAAAAAACACAACAAAAAAACAACAAAAAAAAAACACAAAAAACAACACAAAAAAAAACAAGAAAAACAAAAAAACAAAAAAAAAAAAACACAAAAACAACAACAAAAACAAAAAAACAACAAAACACAAAAAAAACAAAAAAACAAAAAAAAAAACAAAAAAAACACAAAAAACACACAAAAAAACACACAACAATCAAAAAAACACAAAAAAAAACAAAAAAAAAACACAAAAAAAAAACAACAAAAAACAAAACAACAAAAAACAAGTAAGGAAACTCTAGTCGGAGGTGCCCGACTAGGAAATACCCTGAACCCCGCCTATCGGCGGCTTTAAATGCACTTCAAAGTTTATATATAATTTTAAATTAAATTAAAAAATTAAAAAAAAAACAAAAAAGATTAAGTAACTTGCATAAAAAAAGTTTTGACGTCAGCTTAGAGAATCGAACCCGAGACTTTATGTCGGCGATCATCGCTTCTATCAACACAGCCGTTGCAATACATAAGAGTGAGATAGCGAATTCCTAAGTACAGTTATTGAGCTACTGAGCTGCTGCTACTGAGCTGCTGAACTTCTGCTTAAAATTCATCCCCAATTTGTCTTTGTTGTTGTTGTTATGAATTCTTCGAATTTTCTAGAGCTTCTGCTGCTGTTGCCACGCGCGTGTATGTACGTAAACGTTTGGTAAACGTTTCGTTTAATAACATAATGCATTTCATCTATTCATATGTATGTATGTACATATGTATTATATTATATTGACTTTATTTAAGTTATATCAATGTTACTCTTATTTTATATAATGTATAATAATATATAATATATGTAAATATATACAGTATGTACATGTGTACATACATATGTATGTATATTGCAAGCAACGCATACATACACACGCACACGCATACGCTCTGCTAACTGCGCAGTTTACTCAGCGACTTCGCTGCGCCAATATGTGCGTGTTATGGGAAACTAAATGTTTAATAACTTTTTTTTGTAGATCGACTTTCTTAATCAAACTTGCGCAGCGTAATTATATCATTCATATGCGTGTATGTGCAAAAGCACAAGTCTGTAGTATTTGAAATAAGTGTTTTGAAAATTTGGGCGAAGGGGGCGTGGCATCCAAAATTTAACAAAAATCAAAATTGTATAAAAGTCCCATTAAGCTAAATACAAGATTTGGAGTCTCTAACTATAAAGATGTAGAAGATATAATTTTAAAACTGAAAATCGATTTCGTTTTTAATCGATAAAAAAAGAACGAGAAGAGTTATCGAATTTCTAAAACAAACTCGACCTGCGCGTGATATACACGAATCTATAAAAAAAAAGTTCAAGTCTCTAGCTATTATAGGTTCTGAGATCCACGCGTTCAAACATACGGACAGACGGACAGACGGACAGACAGACAGACGGACAGAAGAAGGGTCAATCGACTCGGCTTGTCGTCCTGATCAAGAATATATATACTTTATGGGGTCTGCCACGCCTCCTTCTGCCTGTTACATACATTTGGGCTGCAACAAAACCATTATACCCTGATTACCCATTTTTAATGGGTTCAGGGTATAAAACAACAACAAAAAACAACAAAAAAAAACAACACTAAAAAAACACCAAAAAAAACAAAACAAAATAACCAAAAAACAAAAACAACAAAACACAAAAACCAATCAAAAAACAACAACAAAAAAAAACACGAAACAAAAACAACACAACAAAAAAACACAAAAACAACAACAAAAAAACAACAACAAAAAACAAAACAAAACAAAAAAAAACAACAAAAAAAAACAAAAAAAAAACACAAAAAAACACAAAAACAAAAAAACAACAAAAACAACACAAAACAAAAAACACACACAAAACACAAAAACAACAAAAAACCACAACAAAAACACCAAAAAAACAACCAAAAAAACACACACAAAAACAAAAAAACAACAAAAAACAAAAAAAACAAACAACAAAAAACAACAAAAAAAAATACAAAAAAAAACAAAAAAATACGCAAAAAACAAAAAAAAACACAAAAACACAAAAATAACAAAAAAACACAAAAAACCACACACAAAGAACCAAACCATAAAACACACACACAACTCTTAAAGACACTGAAAATACGCATATTTTCAGATGCAGGATGCAACCCGATGCCGGGATCCTCTAGTACGAGCAATAAAAATGATGGAATTCTTCATGCAAATTTACCGCAGCACTTCCAGACCACTCTTGACCCAGATGTAACGGGCTGTGCTATCGGTGTACAGTGCGCGCTCCAAGCAAAAAGTTGGCATTGAAACAGGCGCAGCGTACGGTCTGCTGCGACAACTGCACACAGGAAGCTAGACGCGGTCGGGATTGTGCTCGTTGATCGGCCACTGGCGGGCGACACCAAGACAGACTGGCGGATGCCCTCAATGCTCAGGGGACCCGTATTGATCAAGGGACAGACCTACACACCTGGGCCTGCGTGAGCACATTCCGGGTATATGCGGATCGAACATGAATCCCGAATACTTGACATTTTTACTGGCGGTGACCATGAGTACATCTCATACGGCTCAAATAGGTAAACCCCCTCTAGAGCCACGTGGAGCAGAATGGTCCTGCATACAAAAACTGAAATTGCAGTTATGGTTTTAAAGTGTCTTCGATGCCAAAAACAGGCGACGACATTTGAGCACGTGGAAACACGGAAATTGCGGAAAAAAGTATTAAGTACTGTGAGCGAAAACTACAACAGAGAGAACAACGCTTCGAAATTATACGGCAAGCGATAGCAGTAAGAAATGCGAGCTGTCGGTAGCTATCACAGTAAACACAAAAGTGGAAAACTTTTGCAATGATAATTGTAGGGATCGCTATTGGCTCGGCTACAAAACTGTGATGAAGAAACTGACGACTGACGGAGACAGTAATGGATCGCCATAATTGGGACACTGTCAAACGGCTACGAAAACACATGAGCTACGTACTCATCACTGTAGAACCGTATTCTCTGAAGGATCTTAGATTGCAGCTCTGCATGAAGAGCGTGGAGCACCGAACCGAATGGCCTGCCAGCGGAGAAATACGGGTGATAACAACAGGGCGACTCCTACCCTTTAAATTGTACCATGCCTAAGAAAAGATTATTTCAAAACATGGTAGAAGCGGGAACTGTCATTAGCAAAGGCAAAGGCGACTAAGTGGTCAAAACTATGACGTGACCAGTGGTTCTACTGTGCGCTGATGTCAAAAACTTGTTGACAATTAGCTGACTGCTCCAATGGGCAACATTTCCACATAACGAGATATTTGATGAACATGGTAAAACTTGGATACATGACAGAACTGTACTGTACACGAGACCAAACGGTACAGAAGAACGGAGTACGTGATCTAAATACCTGAAGAAACTTTTCTTACTGGATATTCTGACAATATTGCGGCGGTCATCCACTGGAAAATATCATGGAGACCAAAAAGGCCCCACTAGGGTACAGGTATGTATTCACCCGGGAAGAACTTGTTACCCATAAAACAGAGTTGCTGTTTACAGTGTAGATTGTAACCTTCTACGGTAACACTTAATAAACTATAAA
>JAWNOX010000014.1:0-36324 GCA_035045555.1 Drosophila fulvimacula
AGATTGATGGATAGATGGATAAATGGATCGAAGAATGAATGGATATATGAATAGATGAATGAATAGATAGATCGATAAATGGATGGATGGATAAGTGTATATATGGACAAATGGATGTATAAATATATGGATAGATGGGCGTATGGATGGATGGATAAATGGATAGATGGATAAGTAGATTGATGGATAGATGGATAAATGGATCGAAGAATGATTGGATATATGAATAGATTAATGAATAGATAGATGGATGGATATATGGACAGATGGAAAAATGGATACATGTATAGAAGGATATATATATATATATATATATATATATATATATATATATACATACAGATATATACATATAAATAAGGAGAGAAGAAAAATTCAATCGATTTTGACAGAAGTGTGGGGTTACACTTGGCTTCACTCCACCTAGATTCATGAAGGGCGCTCTCTTGCCTGACGTCATGGTCAAATCAGTTATGCCCATGTCAGCGCGCTAATTAACAATGTTATCAAAATTGCATTACATTCATTGATTCTCAATTACTTTCGCTTAACATGGTTAATTGGAAATGGCAAATGAATAATTGGAAATTGCAAATATTGCGCATACGCAGTGGGGCACGCAATGAATTTTTAAACACAATTTATTGACCCAGAATGGAGTCCGGTTGGCGCTTGATATAAATAGTGAAATGAATTGGAAATTTAATAAATTATGACCGTGGCTCCAGGCGTGGCTACTCACATAGGAAAAAGTTAATTAAAAATAAATTTGTAAATCAGGATAATCAATCGCATTAGACGCGTGAGTCGATTGTAGTCAACATGCCCGAGGGCGAGCTGAAAACTCATAAATATTGATGAGCGAGGATGGGCGGGGGCCTGGGTTCGATTTGGATTTATTGGGCATAGCCCGAAGCAGGCACTCACGTTGGGTCTCATTATCTCGCGTAGCATACCGTTCCACTCGCCTGGCTTTGGGATCGATGCCGCCGTACTTGTTGTCCGGCTGCAAGTAGAAGGTGTAGCTGAAGCCCAGCTTCTTGGAGAGCTCATCAATCAACTCGATGCCGAAGCCCTCGAACTGAGCGTTGCCCTCCATTTTGTCGGCGGTCTCCTTCAGCATGCCGTACGGCTCGCTCTGCAGTGGGGGAAATTCTTTGGATATTTAATTATATGCCAACATCCAAATTGCCCGAAAGGCCACCTACAATGGCTGTGACGACCACAAAGCCTCTTGTTCATCAGCTGAGCGCTACGTCGGGCTCGAGTGTATGCGCCGGGGCTGGACGATTCATTTCAAAGCCATCCGCGCTGCTCCATTGGCCAATTTGCTGCATGCCCGGAGACGCCCAGCTCTATGACCTCCAGCTGAAAATCCGCGCGCAGTCCCTCATAGTCGAAATGGATTTGCCCCGTGAGGCCATTCAGCGACAACTACACACACACACACACACACACACACACACATGTTGATGTTTTATGAATCATCTCTGCTGCCATATTCCGACTCACCGACTTCATGTGGCTGACGAGCGTGTAGCCCTTGTCCCAGGCACTGTCGTCGCCACAGCTGAGCGTTGTGGGTCGGAAGCTAACATGTTTGTATGTCTCGGCCAGCAGCTGGATGCCATCGTAGATGAGGGCCATGCCGTTGGTCAGAGGGCACGATACTGCAACGGGGCACAACAGTAAGAATGACCGACTACAAGATACCCTAAAGTGAACAGCAAACGCTACGGATGTGCTCTCATGGCTTGTTCTTCCTACATACCTTAATTATGGAAAATATATATTAATTGAACTTGGGTACTAAGCTAACAATCTTGAAGCAACTTTCAGTATATAAAGTTATGCCATTCACATGTAAATGCACAAGTCCGTATTGCTTAAAAATAAATGTTGGCTTTCCATTATATGATGTAATTGGAAGAGGTACCTCAAATAAAAAATATTTATAATTTAACTAGTCATACCAAATTTGGTAGCTCTAGCTGTTGTAGTCTTTAAGATATGCGAAAAGAAACCAAGGCAATAAATCGATAATTATCGATAATAAGAAAATTACATGTTATCGAGGAAAAAATAACTAACCTATATTCCATAACGCATGCAAGAGTATATATGTAAAAGAGCAGCTCTCTAGCCTTTGTAGTTATCCAGATCGATATGCCATTACGGACGGACAGAGAGGAAAAAGCCCGACCGGAAGAGACAGTCAGCAAATGTGTGGCCTGCCAACGCACCGTAGCCCAAGTCAGTATACCCCGTACAATCCATTTATCCAGTATTCGAAGAGCATAGGACACGACATAAAGGTCACACAACATCCATAAATGGTTCAATCGGCCATTTGCATTTATCATTTTTTGCTTGCAGCAGCAGCAGCAACAGCAGTAAATTCAACTCGGATTCGGTCGAATCGACAAATTGAAATTGAGATCAAATGGAGATTGGATTTGATTTACCGTTCTGGAATGGTTCCTCGCTCTCGTAGATGCGCCTCGGCCACCCTGAGCACCTGGTCGCCTCGCTGGCGTTCCGAGGCGCAAGCCAGTTATATTGAGCTGCGCATGCTGATAGGCCTCCAGGTCCATCGTGTGCCAGTCCAGATTGCCAATGATGTAGCGATAGTCGCTCGTCAGCAGACCCACCTGCTGCGCCTGCTTGAAGAACTCGGGCAGGGTATCCAGCGAGCCCACAACCACGAACGAGTCGTCCTCGGCATTGGGTATGCGGCGCAGCACATTGCGATAATTGCCATTTAGATCCAGGTCAGTAGCGTCTATGTGTTATCGTCGGTCCAGTCGTTCCATACATCTGCAGCTAGCCGTTGACTGTCACCAAATACTCGCCCGACTCGTAAATGATGGTGAAGCTCTCCCAGCCCAAGGCAGTGACCAGGTCCTTCAGTGCCACGCCCAGTTGTGACGGGTGTGGATGCAGATTGATCGTCGGCAACTGGGCGCCAAAGTCCCAGCGAGTGTCCGCATAGGGGCAGCTCCTTGGCATCGCAAATGCTCAGGGCATGACGAGCGGCCATATTCGTGCTGGGTCCAAAGACAGCCACCAAATGTTGCTAGAAAGTGTTTGTGGATGATGCTGAATAGAGGGAAGTATATAGGGTATATATCTGAAAGGTTACCCTTAGCATTTTTGCACAACTTCTTGGACGTCTCGAATGCATTGTTCGGCTCGATAGCAACGGCCACGCCACGCAGATTCAGCTCTTCGTTCTGCTCGTTGGCCTTCTCTATGGCCAGGTGGAAGATTTTCTCCAGATCCGGATTGGTGTTCTCGAAGATGAGACCTGAGGTAAACAATAGAAAAGTAACATAAATTGTGTGTAACTGACTGCACAATACTCTTTACTGTTACTGAGAATAAAATAAGGATAATAACATCGATATTTATCGATTTTCTAAGGGGCATTGTATCGAAATTTATTTATATAGGAAAACCCATTTATATATTGTTTTTATTTTTTTATTTATTTTTTTATATATTCATTTAATTTCATTATTTATTTAGATATTATTCTATATATATTATTATATTCATTTTAATTTTATTTTGAATTTCATTATTTATTTAGATATTATTCTATATTATCCTATATATATTATTATATTAATTTTAATTTTATTTTTAATTGTATTATTTATTTAGATTTTAGTCTATATATATATTGTTCTATATATATTATTATATTAATTTTAATTTCATTATTGATTTAGATTTTATTCTGTATATTTTATATTATATATTTATATATTATTATAGACCAAACTTCAAGTCTCTAGCTCCAGTCTAACTCAACCAAACCAATATGCCCGCTTCACTGCACTTCACAGGCAGCATTCGAAATAAAAGCACATTGCAGAAATTATACACGAGTAGAGCTATAAATAGTTTCTGTTTTTTTTCCCGCTTTATATTTGTTTTGCTATGCAAATTCTATTTACGAATTTTATATGGCCAAAACAACAAATGCTACACCAATTCGCCGCATTTGTAGAATGCCGCAGATGCTGCTGCTGATGTCGATGCCGTGCCACATGTTTCAGCGGGGCATAAAATACACACACACACACACACACATGCACACAGATTGAGCAATGCACTCACACAAGTGCGCGGCGTATTTGCATGGCAAACAACCCAAACTACATTATGAACACTTTTTGAGTGAAAAAGTCATAAAATTGTTTGTACTTTTGCCAACTGCTCAACTTCACCTACATTGGTGCGGTCAGCTCGACAGGTATCTAGGAGGAGACTTGTGAGGTCGCATAGAGAAATCAACAAAATGGTCCAGCAGCTGCCCAGTCGGGCCTTGGGCCGTGCATCCACAGGAATTGTTCTAGCATCCGATTGCTCTTCTGCTGCTGTGGGAAACTGTTAAATATAATTAATAATCAATTTGTTAATTACTTTTTAATTATTTTTAATTGGTTCAGGGTATAAAAATGACAAAGAAGAAGTGATAAAACAAGAAGAAGGAGAAGAAGAAGAATAAAAAGAATATGAAGAGGAAGAAAAAGAATATGAAGAGAAATAAGAAAAGAAATAAGATGAGGAAGAAGAAGAACGCAAAGAGGAGGAAGAAGAAGAAGAAGAGGGACAGCAAGAGGAATAGGAAGAGGAATATGTAGAAGAGGGAGAAGAAGAAGAAGAAGAGAAAGAAGGAACGAGAGATGAGGAAGAGAAAAAGAACGTGAAGAAGTAGAAGAAGCAGAAAAAGATGTTGAAGAAAAAAAGGAGATGAAAAATGAAGAGAAGAAAGAACAAGAAGAAGAAAAAAGATAAGAAAGAGAAGGAACAAGAGATGAAATAAGAAAAGGAGAAAGAAAAAGAGGAATAAGAAGCTGAATAAAAACAAAAAGAGAAGAAATAAGAAGAAGAAGAAGAGGACAGAGAAGAAGATGAAGAAATGGAAAAAGAAAAAGAGAACAATTAGGAAGAAGAACGAAGAAGAAGAAGAAGAGGAAGAATAGGAAAAAGGGAAAGAAGAAGAAGAAGAAAAAAAGAAAAATAAGAAGAGGAGATAAAAGAAGAAGAAGAAGAAGAAAAAGATGATGACAAAGAAAAAGAAGATGAAGACGAAGAAAAAGAAAAGGAAGAGAAATAAGAAAAGAAATAAGATGAGGAAGAAGAAAAAGAGGGAGGGCAAGAGGAAGAGAAAGAGGAATATGTCAAAAGAGGGAGAAGAAGAAGAAGAGGAAGAATAAAAAGAAGACGAAGAAGAAAAAGAGAAAGAAGAAACGAAATATTAGGAAGAGAAAAAGAACGGGAAGAAGTAGAAGAAGCAGAAAAAGAAGATGAAGAAAAAAAAGGAGGAGAAAGATAAAGAGTAGAAAGAAGAAGAAGAAGAAAAAAGATGAGAAAGAAGAGAAGGAGAAAAAACAAGAGTTGAAAGAAAAAAAAAAGAATAAGAGAAAGAAGAAGAGAAAGAAGAAGACAAAGAAAAAGAAGAAAAGAAAGATGAGGAAGAAAAAAGAAAGATGAAGAAGTAGAAGAAGCAGCAAAAGAAGATGAAGAAGAAGAGGAGGAGAAAGATGAAGAGAAGAAAGAACAAGAAGAAGAAAAAAGGTTCAAAAGATGAGAAAGAGAAAGAACAAGAGCTGAAAGAAGAAAAATAGAAAGAAGAAGAGGAAAAGGGGGGAAGAAGAAAAAGAGGAAGAGGGGGAAGAAGGAGAAGAGAAAGAAGAAGGGAAAGAAAAAGATAAAGAGAAAGAGAAAGAGGAATAAGAAGATGAATAAGAGGAAGAACAAAAAGAGAAGAAATAAGAAGAAGAAGAAGAGCACAAAGAAGAAGATGAAAAAAAGGAAGAAGAAGAAAAAGAATATGAAGAAGGAGAAGAAGAAGAAGAAGCGAAAGAGAAGGAAGAAGATGCAAAAGAAAGTGAAGAAGAGAAAGTTGAAGAAAAAGAAGAAGAGGAAGAGAAGAAAGAAGAAAAGGACAAAGAAGAAGCTGAAGAAATGTAAGAAGACGATGAAGAGAACGAGAAGGAAGAAGAACGAAAAGAAAGTGAAGAAAAAGAAGGGGAAGAGAAGAAAGAAGAAGAGGACAAAGAAGAAGATGAAAATAAGGAACAAGAAAAAGAAGAAAAAAATATGAAGAAGGAGAAATAGGAAAAAAAGAAAATGAAGAAGAAGCAAAAAAGATGAAAAAGAAGAGAAAGAGTAAGAGAAAGAGTAAGAAAGAAGAGAAGAAAAAGAAGAAGAGACAGAAGAAGAGAAAGAAGAAGAAGAAGACGAGAAAGAGGAAGCGAGAAAGAGGAAGGACAAGTAGAAGAAGAAGACGAAGGAGAAGATGAATTAAAGGAAGAAGAAGAAGATGAAGAAGAAAGAGAGAAAAAAGAAGAAGAAGAAGAGGATACAGGGGAAAAGGAAAAGGAAGAAGACTAAGGAGAATAAGAGGAAAAAGATGAAGAAACGGAAGATGAAAAGGAAGAGGAAAAAGATGCGAAAGAAGAAGAGGAAGAAGGAGAAGCAGAAGAAGAACGCAAAGGATAAGAGGAAGAAGAAGAGAGAGAAGAAGGAGAAGAGAGAGAAGAAAAAGAAGAAAAAGGAGACGAAGACAAAGAAAAAGAAGATGAAGGCGAAGAAAAAAAGAAAAGGAGAAATAAGAATAGAAAGAAGATGAGAGAAAGAAGATGAGAAATAAGAAGAGAAGAAAAAGAAGAGGAAGAGGAAAAGGAAGAGGAATATGAACAAAAGGAAGAAGAAGAAGAAGAAGAAGAAGAAGAAAAAAAGAGAAAGAAGAAGAAGAAAAGAAAGAGAAGAAGAAGAGATAAAAGAAGATGAAGAAAAAGAAGACGAAGGCGAAGAAAAAGAAGAAGAAGAGAAATAATATGAGGAAGAAGAATAAGAGGAAGAGGGGGAAGAAAAAGAAGAGGAAGAACACAAAGAGGACAAAGAAGAAGAGAAAGAAGAAACAAGAGATGAGAAGGAGAAAAAGAAGATAAAGAAGTAGAAGAAGCAGAAAAAGAAGATGAAAAAAAAGGAGAAGAAAGATGAAGAGAAGAAAAAAGATGAAGAGTAAAAACGATGAGAAAGAAGAGAGAGAGAAAAAACAAGAGATGAAAGAAGAATAAGTGAAAGAAGCAGAGAAAGAAGAAGACGAAGAAGAAGAAAAGAAAGATGAGGACGAGAAAGAAAAGAAAAGAAGATGAAGATGTAGAAGAAGCAGAAAAAGAAGATAAAGAAGAAGAGGAAGAGAAAGATCAAGAGAAGAAATAATAAGAAGAAGAAGAAGAGGACAAAAATAAAGAAGAAGAAAAGGAAGCGAAGAAAGAAGAAGAAGAAGAAAAGGGCAAGATGAAGAAGTGGAAGAAGAAGAAGACGAGAAGATAATTTAAAGAAAAAGAAGAAGAAAAAGAAGAGATGAAGAAGAAGAAGAGGAAAAAGAAGAAGAAGAAGGATATAGGGAAAAAGGAAAATGAAGAAGGATAAGGAGAATAAGAGGAAAAAGATGTAGAAACGGAAGATGAAAAGGAAGAGGAATAAGAAGTGAAAGAAGAAGAGAAAGAAGCAGAAGAAGAAGTCGAAGAAGAAGAGAGAGAGAAGAAGAAAAAGAGAAAGAAGAATAAAAAGAAAAAGAAGAAAAGGGGATAAAGGAAGAAGAAGAAGAAGAAAAAAGATGATGAAGAAGTAAAAGACGCAGAAAAAGAAGATGATGAAAAAAAGGAGGAGAAAGATGAAGAGAAGAAAGAAGAAGAAGAAAAAAAAATAAGAAAGAAGAGAAAGAGAAAGAAAAAAGATGAAAGAAAAAAAGAGAATAAGAGAAAGAAGAAGAGAAAGAAGAAGACGAAGAAGAAGACAAAGAA
Source organism: Drosophila fulvimacula (assembly GCA_035045555.1). NCBI lineage: Eukaryota > Metazoa > Arthropoda > Insecta > Diptera > Drosophilidae > Drosophila > Drosophila fulvimacula. The sequence goes on from JAWNOX010000014.1 coordinate 7,830, forward strand.
GAAGAAAGAAAGGAAGATGAGGAAGAGAAAAAGAAGATGAATAAGTAGAAGAAGCAGAAAAAGCAGATGAAGAAGAAGAGGAGGAGAAAGATGAAAGAACAAGAAGATGGAAAAAAGATAAAAAGAAGAGAAAGAGAAAGAACAAGAGATGAAAGAAGAAAAAGAGAAAGAAGAAGATGAAGAAGAGGAGGAAGAAGAAGAAGAGGAAGAAGAAGAGGAAGAAAAAGAGAAAGAAGAACAGGAATAAGAAGATGAAGAAAAGGAAGAAACAAGTAAGGAAACTCTAGTCGGAGGTGCCCGACTGGGAAATACCCAGAACCCCGTCTATCGGCGGCTTTAAATGCACTTCAAAGTTTGTATACAATTTTAAATTAAATTAAAAAATTAAAAAAAAAAGATTAAGTAACTTGCACTTAAAAAGTTTTGACGTCAGCTTAGAGAATCGAACCCGAGACTTTATGTCGGCGATCATCGCTTCTATCAACACAGCCGTTGCAATACATAAGAGTGAGATAGCGAATTCCTAAGTACAGTTATTGAGATTACTGAGCTGCTGCTACTGAGCTGCTGAACTTCTGCTTAAAATTCATCCCCAATTTGTCTTTGTTGTTGTTGTTATGAATTCTTCGAATTTTCTAGATGATTCTGCTGCTGTTGCCACGCGCGTCTGTACGTAAACGTTTGGTAAACGTTTCGTTTAATAACATAATGCATTTCATCTATTCACACATATGTACATATGTATATTATATTGACTTTATTTAAGTTATATCAATGTTACTCTTATTTTATATACATGTATACATATATACATATATGTAAATATATACAGTATGTACATGTGTACATACATATGTATGTATATTGCAAGCAACGCATACATACACACGCACACGCATACGCTCTGCTAACTGCGCAGTTTACTCAGCGACTTCGCTGCGCCAATATGTGCGTGTTATGGGAAACTAAATGCTTAATAACTTTTTTTGTAGATCGACTTTCTTAATCAAACTTGCGCAGCGTAATTATATCATTCATATGCGTGTATGTGCAAAAGCACAAGTCTCTAGTATTTGAAATAAGTGTTTTGAAAATTTGGGCGAAGGGGGCGTGGCATCCAAAATTTAACAAAAATCAAAATTGTATAAAAGTCCCATTAAGCTAAATACAAGATTTGGAGTCTCTAACTATAAAGATGTAGAAGATATAATTTTAAAACTGAAAATCGATTTCGTTTTTAATCGATAAATAAAGAACGAGAAGAGTTATCGAATTTAAAACAAACCTGACCTGCGCGTGATATACACGAATCTATAAAAAAAAGTTCAAGTCTCTAGCTATTATAGGTTCTGAGATCCACGCGTTCAAACATACGGACAGACGGAAAGACGGACAGACGGACAGCCGACAGCCGATTGAGCCGACTCGGCTTGTCGTCCTGATCAAGAATATATCCTCCTTCTGCCTGTTACATACATTTGGGCTGCAACAAAACCATTATACCCTGATTACCCATTTTTAATGGGTTCAGGGTATATAAAGAGAAGAAATAAAAAAAAGAAGAAGAGGACAAAGAAGATTTACAAGAAAAGGATATAAGGGAAAAGGAAAAGGTAGAAGAATAAGGAGAATAAGAGAAAAAAGATGAAGTAACTGAAGATGAAAAGAAAGAGGAATAGGAAGCGAAAGAAGAAGAGGAAGAAGGAGAAGCAGAAGAAGAAGACGAAGAATAAGAGGAAAAAGAAGACAGAGAAGAACAAGAAGAAAGAGACGCAGAAAAAGAAGATGAAGACGAAGAAAAATAAGAAGAAAAAGAAGACGAAGAAGATGTGTAAGAAAAAGAAGACGAAGAGGGAGAGGAAAGGAAAGACGAATATGAAGAAAAGAAAAAAGAAGGAGAAGAGAAAGAAGAAGAAGATATATACGAAGAAGGTGAAGAGGAGCCAGAAGAGGAAGCAGAAGAACAAAAAAAGAAAAAGAAGAAGAGGATGAAGAAAAATAAGAAGAATAATAATAATAAGAAGATGCTGAAGAAAAAAAAAGAGAAAGAAGAAAAAAAAAAAAATAAGAAAATAAGTGATAAAAGAAGAAGAAGAAGAAGAAAATGAAGATGAAGAGGAAGGAGAAGAAGATGAAAACGAAGAAAAGAAGAAGAACAGAAATAGGAAAAGAAGTAAGAGAGAAGAAGAGGAAGAGGAGGAGAGGAAAGAAGAAGAAGAAGGAGAAAAGATGAGAAAGAATAGAAAGAGAAAGAGCAAGAGATGAAATAAGAAAAAGAAAAAGAATAAAAGAAATATGAAAAGAAAGAACAAGACGAAGAAGAAGATAAAGAAGAAGAAGAAAAGGAAGATGAGAAAGACAAAGAGAAGATGAAGACGCAGAAGCAGAAAGAGAAGATGAAGAAGAAGAGGAGGAGAAAGATGAAGAGAAGAAAGAACAAGAAGAAGAAAAAAATGCAAAATTAATTGAAAGACAAATAGGAAGAAATAAAAGAAGAAAAAGAGATCTTTCTCTTAAGAAGATGAAGAAGAGAAAGAACAAAAAGAGAAGAAATAAGAAGAGGACGAAGGAGAAGATGAAGAAATGGAAGAAGAAGAAGAGAACGAGTAGGAAGAAGAGCAAAAAGAAAGTGAAAAAAAAGAAGAGAAAGAAAAAGAAGAAGAAGAGGAAGAGGAGGAAAAAGAAGAGGAAGAGCAAGAGGAAGAGGAAGAGGAATATGTAGAAGCGGGAGAAGAAGAAGAAGAGGAAGAACAAAAAGAAGAAGAAGAAGAGAGAGAAGAAACAAAAGATGAGAAAGACAAAAAGAAGATGAAGAAGTTGTAGAAGCAGAAAAAGAAGATGAAGAAAAAAAGGAGGAGAAAAATGAAGAGACGAAAGAAGAAAAAGAAAAAAAGATGAGAAAGACGAGAAAGAGAAAGATCAAGAGATGAAACTTTTTTCATTGAAAGACGAAGAGAGAGAAGATGAGAAATAAAAAGAAGAAGAAGAAGAGGTCAAAGAAGAAGATGAAGAGGACAAAGAAGATGAAGAAAAGGAAGAAGAAGAAAAAGAATATGAAGAAGGAGAAGAAGAAGAAGAAGCGAAAGAGAAGGAAAGAGTGCAAAATAAAGTAAATAAGAGAAAGTTGAAGAAGAAGAAGAAAAGGAAGAGAAGAACGAAGAAGATGAAGAAGAGGACAAAGAAGAAAATGAAGAAATGGAAGAAGAAGAAGAAGAGAACGAGAAGGAAGAAAAAGAAGAAGAAACAAAAATTTGAAGAAGGAGAAAAAGGAAAAAAGAAGATGAAGATGAAGAAGAAGCAAAAGAGATGAAAAAGAAGAGAAAGAGCAAGGAAGAAAAATGAATAAGAGAAAGAAGAAGAAAAAAAAGGAGACGAAAAAGAGGAAGGGAGAAAGAGGAAGAACAAGAAGAAGAAGAAGAAGAAGAAAAAAAGGACAAGGAAGAAGATGCAGAAAAGGAAGAAGAAGAAAAAAAAATATGAAGAAGCAGAAAAAGAAAAAAAAGAAAAGGAAGAAGAAGCAAAGGAGATGAAAAAGAAGAGAAAGAGCAAGAGAAAGAGCAAGAAAGAAGAAGAAGCGAAAGATGAAGAAGAAGAAAAAGACGAAAAAAAAGGAAATGGAAAGAGAAAGAACAAGAAGACGAAAAAGAAGATAAGGACAAAGAAAAAGAAGAAGGAAATAAGATAAAGACGAAAAAAAAGAAGAGGAGAAATAAGAAGAGAAAGAAGAAGAAGAAGAAGAAGAGGAAGAAGGCAAAGAAGATGAAGAAGAGGACAAAGAAGAAGATGAAGAAATGGAAGAAGAAGAAGAAGAAGAGAGGAAGAAGAAAAGGAAGAAGAAGAGGAAGCGAAAGAGAAGGAAGAAGATGCAAAAGAAAGAGAAGAAGATAATGTAGAAGAAGAAGAAGAAGAGGAAGAGAAAAAAGAAGAGATCAAGGAAAAAGAAGAAAAACAAGATGAAGACAAAGAAAAAGAACAGAATTAAGAAAAGAAATAAGATGAGGAGAAGAAGAAGGGGGAGAGGAGGAAGAAGAAGAAGGGGAAGAGCAAGAGGAAGAGGTAGAGGAATATGTAGAAGTGGGAGAAGAAGAAGAAGAGAAAGAAGAAGATAAACGCGAAGAAGGAGAAGAGGAACCAGAAGAGGAAGCAGAAGAACAAAAATAAGAAAATGAAGAAGAGGAAGAAAAAAAGACGAAGTAGAAAAATAAGAAGAATAATAATAAGAAGAAAAAGGTGATGAAGAAGAAAAAGAGATAAAAGAAGAAGAAAAAGAAGACGAAGAAGAAGAAAAAGATAAAGACGAAGAAAAATAAGAAGAGAAATAAGAAAAGAAATAAGAAGAAAAAGAGAAAGAGGAAGAGGAAGAAAAGACGAAGAAGAGAAAGAGCAAGAGGAAGAGGAAGAGGAATATGTAGAATAGGGTGAAGATGAAGAAGAGGAAGAACAAAAAGAAGACGAAGAAGAAGAAGAGAAAGAAGAAACGAAAGATGAGGAAGAGCAAAAGAAGATGAAGAAAAAAAGGGGGAGAGAGATGAAGAGAAGAAGAAAGAAGAAGAAGGAAAAAAGATGAGAAAGAAGAGAAAGACAAAGAACAAGAGTTGAAAGCAGAAAAACAGAAAGAAGAAGACGAACCAGAAGAAAATAAGAAAAGGAAGATGACGAAGAGAAAAATAAGATGAAGAAGTAGAACAAGCAGAAAAAGAAAATAAAGAAAAAAGGAGGAGAAAAATGAAGAGAAGAAAGAAGAACAAGAACAAAAGATGAGAAAGAAGATATAGGGAAAGAACATGAGTTAAAAAAGGAAAAAGTGAAAGAATAAGAGAAAGAAGATGAAGGAGAAGAAGAGGATATAGGGGAAAAGGAAGAAGAATAAGGAAAATAAGAGGAAAAAGACGAAGAAACGGAAGATGAAAAGGAAGAGGAATAAGAAACGAAAGAAGAAGAACACGAAGAAGGAGAGAGAGAACAAGAAGATGAAAAAGAAGAAGAAGAAGAAAAAGAAGAACGAAGAAGAAGAGGAAGAAAAAGAAGAAGAAGAAGAGAAGAGATGAAGAAAAGAAGAAGAAGAAGAAGAAGAAGAAAAGGAAGAAGAAGAGAAAGAAGAAGAAAAGAAAGAAGAAGAAGAAGAAAAAGAGGAAGAGAAAGAAGAAGAAGAAGAAGAAAGAAAAAGAAGAAGAAGAAGAAGAAGAAGAAGAAGAAGAAGAAGAGAAGAAGAAGAAGAGAAAGAAGAAAGAAATAGAGGAAGAGAAAAAGAAGGAAGAAGAAGAAGAAGAGAAAAAGAAGATGAAGAAGAAAAGAGAAGAAGATAAAAGAGAAAGAAGAAGAAGAAGAGAAAAATGAGAAAGAAGAAGAAGAGAAAGAACAAGAGAGAAAGAAGAAGAAGAAGAAGAGAAAGAAGAAGAGAAAGAAGAAGAAGAAGAAGAAGAAGAAAAGAAAGAAGAGGAAGAAAGAAGAAGAGGAAGAAGAAGAAGAAGAAGAAAAGAAGATGAAGAAGAAGAGAAGGAGAAAGAAGAAGGAGAAAGAAGAAGAAGAAGAAAAAGGAGAAAAAGATGAGAAAGAGAAGATAAGATGAAGAAGAAGAAGAAGAGAAAGATGAAGAAGAAGAAAAAAGAAGAGGAGAAAGAAGAAGAGAAGAAGAAGAAGAAGAGAAAGAAGAAGAAAAGCAGAAAGTAGAAGAAGAGGAAGAGAATATGAAGAAAAGGAAGAAGAAGAATAATAATAATAAGAAGATGATGAAGAAGAAAAAAGAAAGAAGAAAAAAAGGAAGAAGAAGAGATAAACGAAGCAGAAGAAGAAGAAGAAAAAGAAGAAGAAGAGAAATTAGAAAAGAAAAAAGATAAGGAAGAAGAAGAAGAGGAAGAGGAGGAAAAAGAATAAGATGAACAAATGGAAGTAGGAGAAGAAGAAGAGAACGAGAAAGAAGAATAACGAAAAGAAAGTGAAGAACAAGAAGAGGAAGAGAAGAAAGAAGAAGAAGAATGAGAGGACAAAGAAGAAGATGAAGAAAGGGAAGAAGAAGAAGAAAAAAATTTTAAGAAGGAGAAAATGGAAAAAAAGATGAATAAGAAGCAAAGGAGATGAAAAGGAAGACAGAGAACAAGAGAAAAAGCAAGAAAGATGAAGAAGAGAAAGAAGATGAGAAAGAAGACGAAGAAGAAGATGACGAAAAAAAGAAAGGGAAAAACAGAAAGAAGAAGAAGAAGAAGAAGAAGAATACGAAGGAGAAGGTGAATTAAAGGAAAAAGAAGAAGAAGAAAAAGAATATGAAGAAGAAGAAGAGAAAAAAAAGAAGAAGAAGAGAATATAGTGGAAAAGGAAAAGGAAACGGAAGAAAACGAAGAGGATATATTGGAAAAGGAAAAGGAAACGGAAGAAGAATAAGGGGAAAAAGATGAAGAAACGGAAGATAAAAAGGAAGAGGAATAAGAAGCGAAAGAAAAAGAGCCAGAAGGAGAAGCAGAAGAAAAAGAGGAAGGAGAAGAGAGAAAAAGAAGAGAAAGAAGAAAAAAAGAAGACGAAGACGAAGAAAAAGAAGAGTGAAGACGAAGAAAGAGAAGAAGGAAAAGAAGATGAAGATGAAGAAAAAAAAGAAGAGGAGAAATAAGAAGAGAAAGAAGATAGGAAGAAAAAGAAAAGAAAAAGAAAAAAAAAAAAGATGAAGAGAAAAAAAAAAAAAAAAAAAAAAAAAAAAAAAAAAAAAAAAAAAAAAAAGAAAAAAAAAAAAAAAAAAGAAGAAAAAAAAAAGAAAAAAAAAAAAAAAAAAAAAAAAAAAAAAAAAAAAAAAAAAAAAAAAAAAAAAAAAAAAAAAAAAAAAAAAAAAAAAAAAAAAAAAAGAAAAAAAGAAGCAGAAAAACAAAAAGAACAAAAAGAAGAACAGGAAGAAAAAAAGACGAAGAAGCAAAATAAGAAGAATAATAATGAGGAAGCAGAAAGAAAGATGAAAGAAAGAAGCATAAGAAAAAAAAGATGCAGAAAGAGAAAGAGAAGAGAGAACAAGAAGATGAAAAAAAAGATAAAAAGATGGGAAAGAGAAAGAACAAGAGATGAAAGAAGAAAAAGAGAAAGAATAAGAGAAAGAAGATGAAGAAGAGGAAGAAGAGGAAGAACAAAAAGAGAAGCAATAAGAAGAGGACAAAGAAGATGAAGAAATGGAAGAAGAAGAAGAGGAAGAGAAGAAAGAAGAATAAGAGGACAAAGAAGAAGATGAAGAAAAGGAAGAAGAAGAAAAAGAATATGAAGAAGGAGAAAAAGAAGCGAAAGAGAGTGAAGATGAGAAAGTTGAAGAAGAAGAAGAGGAAGAGAAGAAAGAAGAAGAAAAAATATATGAAGAAGGAGAAAAAGGAAGAAGAGAAAGAAGCAGAAGAAGAAGACATAAAGAGGAAGGGAGAAAGAGGAAGAAAAAGAAGAAGACGAAGGAAAAGATGAACAAAAGTTAAAAGAGGAAAAAGTGAAAGATTAAGAGAAAGAAGAACAGAAAGAAGAAGACGAAGAAGAATAAGAAAACAAGGAAGAAGAAAGGAAGATAAGGAAGAGAAAGAGAAGATGAAGATGTAGAAGAAGCAGAAAAAGAAGAGGAGGTGAAAAAAGAAGAGATGAAAGAAGAAAAAAAAAGAAGAGAAAAAAGATGAAGAAGAGGAAGAATAAAAAGAGGAGAAATAAGAAGAAGAAAAAGAAGAGGAAGCGAAAAACGAAGAGAACAAGGAAGATGAAGAAAAAGAATAAGAAGATGAAGACGAAGAAAAAGAAGAGAAATAAGAAAAGAAATAAGATGAGGAAGAAGAAGAAGGGAGGAAGAAGAAGAAGAAGAAGAGGAAGAGCAAAAAGAAGAGGTAGAGGAAAATGTAGAAGTGGGAGAAGAAGAAGAAGAGAAAAAACTAAAAGAAGACGAAGAAGAAGAAGAGAAATAAGAAACGAAAGATGAGGAAGAGAAAAAGAAGTTAAAGAAATAGAAGAACCAGAAAAGAAGGTGAAGAAAAAAAAGAGGAGAAAGACGAAGGGAAGAAGGAAGAAGAAGAAGAAAAAAAGAAGAATAAAAAGAAGAAGAAAAAGAGGAAGACGAAAAAAAGAAAAAGAAGAGAAATAAGAAAAGAAATAAGAAAAAAAAGAGGAAGAGGAAGAAGATGCAGAGGAAGCGTAAGAGGAAGAGGAAGAGGAATATGTAGAATAGGGAGCAAAAGAAGAAGAAGAAGAACAAAAAGAACACGAAGAAGAGGAGGAGAAAGAAGAAACGAATGATGAGGTAGAGGATAAGAAAAGAAGAAGGAGAAAGATGAAGAGAAGAAGGAAGAAAAAGAAGAAAAAAATATGAGAAAAAAGATAAAGGAAAAGAACAACAGTTAAAAGAAGAAAAAGTGAAAGAATAAGAGAAAGAAGAAGCGAAAGAAGAAGACGAAGAAGAATAAGGTCTTGTGTTTGAAGAAAAGAAGAAAAGGAAGATGAGGAATAGAAAAAGAAGATGAAGATGTAGAAGAAGCAGAAAAAGATGAAACAGAAGAGGAGGAGAAAGATGAAGAGAAGAAAGAACAACAAGAAGAAAAACAGATAAAGAGAAAGAAAAAGAGATGGAAGAAGAAAAAGAGAAAGAAGATGAAGAAGAGGAAGAACAAAAAGAGAAGAAATAAGAAGAGGTCAAAAAAATAAGATGAAGAAATCGAAGAAGAAGAAGAAAACGAGAAGGAAGAAGAACAAAAAGAAAATGAAGAAAAAGAAGAGAAAGAAAAAGAATAAGAAGAGGAAGAGAAGAAAGAAGGAGAAGAAGAGGACAAAGAAGAAGAAGAAGAAGACAAAAAATATGAAGAAGGAGAAAAAGGAAAAAAGAAGATGAAAAAGAAGCAAAAGAAATGAAAAAAAGAGAGAAAATGCAAGAGAAAGAGCAAGAGAGAAAAAGAACAGAAAGAAGAAAAGGCAGAAGACGAAGAAGACGAAAAAAAAGGAAGGGAGAAAGAGGAAGAAGAAAAAGAAGACGAAAGAGAAGATGAATTAAAAGAAGAAGAAGAATAAAAAGAAGATGAAGGAGAAGAAGAGGATATAGGGGAAACGGGAAAGGAAAAGGAAAAGGAAAAGGAAGAAGAATAAGGAAAATATGAGGAGAAAGATGAAGAAATGGAAGATGAAAAGGAAGAGGAATAAGAAGCGAAAAAAGAAGAGGAAGAAGGAGAAGCAGAATGAGAACACGAAGAAGAAGAGGAAGAAGAAGAGAGAGGACAAAAAGAAGAAAAAAATGACGAAGACGAAGAAAAAAAAGAAGAGGAGAAATAAGAAGAGAAAGAAGATGAGGAAGAAGAAGAAGACAAATTCAAAGAAGGAGAAGAGGAAGCAAAAAAACAAAGAGAAGAAAAAGAAGAAGAGGAAAAAAAGACGAAAACGAAAAATAAGAAGAAGAATAATAAGAAGAAGAAAATGATGAAGAAGAAAAGAGACAAAAGAAATAAAAGAAGAAATAAAGCAAGCAGAAGAATATAAAGAAAAAGAGAAACAAGAAGAGGAATAAGAAGATGAAGAAGAATATAAACAAAAAGAGAAGAAATAAGAAGAAGAAGAAGAAGAGGAAGAAGAAGAGGAAGCGAAAGAGAAGGAAGAAGATGCAAAAGAAAGAAAAGAAGAGAAAGTTGAAGAAGAGGAAGAGAAAAAAGAAGAGAACAAGGAAGAGGAAGAAAAAGAAGATGAAGACGAAGAAAAAAACGAGAAATAAGAAAAGAAATAAGATGTGGAAGAAAAAGAAAGGGGAAAGGAGAAAGAAGAAGAAGAAGAAGAAGAAGACGAAGAGCTAGAGAAATATGTAGAAGTGTGAGAAGAAGAAGAAGAGGAAGAACAAAAAGAAGAAAAAGAAGAAGAAAAAGAAGAAGAAGAAGAGGAAGAGAAAGATGAAAAGGAAGAGGAATATGAAGAAAAGGAAGAAGAAAAGAAAGACGAAGAAGATAAATGCGAAGAAGTAGAAGAGGAACCAGAAGAGGAAGCAAAAGAACAAAAAGAAGAAAAGGGGGAAGAGGAAGAAAAAAGGCGTAGAAGAAACATAAGAGGAATTATAATAAGAAGAAAATGATGATGAAGAAGAAAAGGAGAAAGAAGAAAAAAGAAAAAGAAAAAGAAAAAGAAGAAGAAGAGATAAAAGAAGAAGAAGAAAAAGAGAAATAGGAAAAGAAATAAGATAAGGAAGGAGAAGAAGAGAAACTGGAGGAAGAAGAAGAAGAAGAAGAGAAAAAGGAAACGAAAGATGAGGAAGAGAAAATGAAGAAAAAAAAGTAGAAGAAGCAGAAAAAAAAGAAAAATGGAGGAGAAAGATGAAGAGAAGAAATAACAAGAAGAAGAAAAAAACATGATAAAAATAAAGAAAGAGAAAGAACAAGAGATGAAAAAAGAAAAAGAGAAAGAAGAAGAGAAAGAAAAAGAGAAAGAAGAAGAGGAATAAAAAGATGAAGAAGACGAAGAGCAAAAAGAGAGGAAATAAGAAGAAGAAGAAGAGGACAAAGAAGAAGATGAAGAAATGGAAGAAGAACAAGAAGAAGTAGAGAATGGGAAGGAAGAAGAACCAAAAGAAAGTGAAGCAAAAGAAGAGAAAAAGAAGAAGAAGAAGAAGAAAAGGAAGAGGAAGAGAAGAAAGAAGAAGAAGAAGACGAAGAAAAATAAGATGAGAAAGAAGAGAAAGGGAAAGAACAAGAGATGAAAGAAGAAAAAGAGTAAGCAGATGAAGAAGAGGAAAAACAAAAAGAGAAGAAATAAGAAGAGGGAAAAGGAGAAGATGAAGAAATGGCAGAAGAAGTAGAGAAAGAGAAGGAAGAAGAACGAAAAAAACTGAAGAAAAAGAAAAGAAATAAGAAAAAGAAGAAGAGGAAGAGGAAGAGAAGAAAGAAGAAGAAGACGACAAAGAAGAAGAAGAGAAAGAAAAAAATATGAAGAAGGAGAAAAAGGAAAAAAAGAAGATGAAGAAGAAGCAAAAGAGATGAAAAAAAAGAGAAAGAACAAGAAAGAAGAAGATGAGAAAGAAGACGAAAAAGCGGAATGGAGAAAGAGGAAGAGCAAGAAGAAGATGAAGAAGAAGACGAAGGATAAGATGAATTAAAGGAAGAAAAAGAAGAAGAAGAAAAAGAAGATAAAGAAGAAGAAGAGAAAAAATAAGATGAAGAAGAAGAGGATATACGGGAAATGGAAAAGGAAAAGGAAGAAGAATAAGGAGAATAAGAGGAAAAATATGAAGAAACGGAAGATGAATATGAAGAGGAATAAGAAACGAAAGAAGAAGGAGAAGCAAAAGAAGAAGACGAAGAAGAAGAGGAGGAGAAAGATGAAAAGAAGAAAAAACAATTAGAAGAAAAAAAGATAAAAAGAATTGAAAGAGAAAGAAGAAGAGATGAAAGTAGAAAAAAGAGAAAGAAGAAGATGAAGAAGAGGAAGAACAAAAAGAGAAGAAATAAAAAGAGGACAAAGAAGATGAAGAAATGGAAGAAGAAGAAGAGAACGAGAAGGAAGAAGAAGAAGAAGACAAAGAGAAGAAAGAAGATGAAGAGGACAAAGAGGAAGATGAAGAAAAGGAAGAAAAAGAAGAAGAAAAAAAATATGAAGCAGGAGAAAGAGGAAAAAAGAAGACGAAGAAGAGGCAAAAGAGATGAAAATGAAGAGAAAGAGCAAGAAAAGAGCAAAAAAGAAGAAGAATAGAAAGAAAACGAAGAAGACGAAAAAAAGGAATTGAGAAAGAGGAAGAGCAAGAAGAAGATGAAGAAGAAGACGAAAAAGAAGATGAAGAAGAAGAAGAGAAAAAATAAGATGAAGAAGAAGAGGATATACGGGAAAAGTAAGAGAAAGAAGAATAAGGAGAATAAGTGGAAAAAGATGAAGAAAGAATAAGAAGAATAGGATGAAGAAAAATAGAAGAAGATGAATAGGAATAGGAATAAGAAGCGAAAGAAGAAGAGGAAAAAGGAGAAGCAGACGAAGACGAAGAAGAAGACGAAAAAAAGGAAGGGAGAAAGAGGTAGAAGAAGAGAAAGAAGAAGACGAAGAAGAAGACAAAGAAGAAGAAAAAAAGGAAGATGAGGAAGAGAAAAAGAAGATGAATAAGTAGAAGAAGCAGAAAAAGCAGGTGAAGAAGAAGAGGAGGAGAAATATGAAAGAACAAGAAGATGGAAAAAAAATAAAAAGAAGATATGTAGAAGAGGGAGAATAAGAAGAAGAGAAAGAAGAAACGAAAGATGAGGAAGAGAAAAAGAAGATGAAGAAGTAGAAGAAGCAGAAAAAGAAGATGAAGAAGAAAAGGAGGAGAAAGATGAAGAGAAGAAGGAAGAAGAAGAAAAAAAGATGAGAAATAAGACAAAGAGTAAGAACAAGAGATGAAAGCAGAAAAATAGAAAGAATAAGAGAAAGAAGAAGAAGAAGACAAAGAAGAAGAAAAAGAAAAGAAGAAGAAGAAGAGAAAGAAGAAGAAGAAAAGGAAGATGAGGAAGAGAAAAAGAAGATGAAGAAGCAGAAAAAGAAGATGAAGAAAAAAAGGATGAAGAAAAGAAAGAACAAGAGATGAAAAAATAAAAAGAGAAAGAAGAAGAGAAAAGAGATGAGAAAGAAGAAGAAGAAGAAGAAGAAAAAGATGTGGAAGAGGAAGAACAAAAAGAGAAGAAATAAGAAGAAGAAGAGGACAAAGAAGAAGATGAAGAAAAGGAAAAAGAAGAAAAAGAATATGAAGAAGGAGAAGAAGAAGAAGAAGCGAAAGACAAGGAAGAAGATGCAAAAGAAAGTGAAGATGAGAAAGTTGAAGAAGATGAAGAAGAGGAAGAGGAAGAGAAGAAGTAAGAAGTAGAAGAGGACACAGACGAAGATGAAGAAATGGAAGCAGAAGAAGAAGAAAAAAATATGAAGAGTGTAGAAAAAGGAAAAAAGGAGATGAAGAAGAAGCAAAGGAGAGAAGAAGAAGAAGAAAATGAAGACGAACACGAAGAAAAAGAAAAAGAAAATGAAAACGAAGAAAAAGAAGAAGAATAAGAAGGTAAAGACGAAGAAAAAAAAGATGAGGAGAAATAAGAACAGAAAGAAGATGAGGAAGAAGAAGAAGAAGAAGAGGAAGAGGAGGAAGAAGAAGAAGAGGGAGAGGAAGAGGAATATGAAGAAAAGGAAGAAGAAGAAGAGGAAGAAAAAAAGATGAAGACGAAGAAAAAGAAGAAGAGAAGAGAAATGAGAAAAGAAATAAGGTGGAGAAAAAGAGGAACAGGAGGAAGAAGAACAAGTAAGGAAACTCTAGTCGGAGGTGCTCGACTAGGAAATACCCAGAACCCCGTCTATCGGCGGCTTTAAATGCACTTCAAAGTTTGTATACAATTTTAAATTAAATTAAAAAATAATAAAAAAAAAAAGATTAAGTAACTTGCATAAAAAAGTTTTGACGTCAGCTTAGAGAATCGAACCCGAGACTTTATGTCGGCGATCATCGCTTCTACCAACACAGCCATTACAGTTCATAAGAGTGAGAGAGCGAATTCCTAAGTAAAGTTAATGAGCTACTGAGCTACTGCTACTGAGCTGCTGAATTTCTACTTAAAATTCATCCCCAATTTGTCTTTGTTGTTGTTATGAATTCTTCGAATTTTCTAGATGCTTCTGCTGCTGTGGCCACGCGCGTGTGTACGTAAACGTTTGATAAACGTTTCGTTTACTAAGATAAATATAATATATACAGTATGTACCTACATACATATGTACATGTATATTGCAAGCAACGCAAACATACACACGCACACGCATACGCTCTGCTGACTGCGCAGTTTACTCAGCGACTGCGCTGCGCCAATATGTGCGTGGTATGGAAAATTAAATGTTTAATAACTTTTTTTGTAGATCGACTTTCTTAATCAAACTTGCACAACGTAATTATATAATTCATAAGTGTGTATGTGCAAAAGCACAAGTATCTAGTATTTGAAATAAGTGTTTTGAAAATTTGGGCGAAGGGGGCGTGGCATCCAAAATTTAACAAAAATCAAAATTGTATAATTAACGTAAATACAAGATTTGGAGTCTCTAACTATAAAGATGTAGAAGATATAATTTTAAAACTGAAAATCGATTTCGTTTTTAATCGATAAAAAAAGAACGAGAAGAGTTATCGAATTTCTAAAACAAACTCGACCTGCGCGTGATATACACGAATCTATAAAAAAAAGTTCAAGTTTTTAGCCATTATAGGTTCTGAGATCCACGCGTTCAAACATACGGACAGACGGACAGACGGAAAGACAGACAGATGGACAGGGCTCAATCGACTCGGCTTGTCGTCCTGATCAAGAATATATATACTTTATGAGGTCTGCCACGCCTCCTTCTGCCTATTACATACATTTGGGCTGCAATAAAACCATTATACCCTGATTACCCATTTTTATTGGGTTCAGGGTATAAAAATAATAAGAGGAAAGGAAGACGAATATGTAGAAGAGAAGAAAGAACAAGAAGAAGAAAAAAAGATAAAAAGAAGAGAAAGAGCAAGATATGAAAAAAGAAAAACAGAAAGAAGAAGAGAAAGAAGAAGAAGGAGGGGAATAAAAAGATAAAGAAGAGGAAGAGCAAAAAGAAAAGAAAAACAAGAAGAAGAAGAGGACAAAGAAGAAGATGAAGAAAAGAAAGGAGAAGAGAAAGAATATGAAGAAGGAGAAGAAGAAGAAGCGAAAGAGAAGGAAGAAGATGCAAAAAAAGTGAAGAAGAGAAAGTTGAAGAAGAAGAAGAGGATGAGAAGAAAGAAGAAGAAGAAGGTGACAAAGAAGAAGATGAAGAAAAGGCAGAAGAAGAAAAGAGGCGAAGAAGAAGAAGAAAATAGTGAAGAAAAAAAAAAGAAGAAGAAAAAAGAAAAGAAAGAAAAAGAGATAAAAGAAGAAGAAGAAGAAAGAGAAGATGAAGATCGAAAAAGAAGAAGAAGAGAAATAAGAAACAAAATTAGATAGAGAAGAAGAGGAACAGGAAGAAGAAGAAAAAGAAGAAGAGGAAGAGTAGAAGAGGGAGAAGAAGAAGAAGAGAAAGAAGAAACGAAAGATGAGGGAGAGAAAAAAACAGAAGAAGTGGAAGAAGCACAAAAAGAAGAGAAAGAAGAAGAAGAGAAAGAAGAAGATGAGGAAGAAGAAGATGAGGAAGAAGAAGAGGAAGAGGAGGAAGAAAAAGAAGAAGATGAGGAAGAAGAAGAGGAAGAGGAGGAAGAAAAAGAAGAGGAAGAGCAAGAGGAAGAGGAAGAGGAATATGTAGAAGAGGGAGAAGAAGAAGAAGAGGAAGAACAAAACGAAGACGAAGAAGAAGAAGAGAAAGAAGAAACGAAAGATGAGGAAGGGAAAAAGAAGATGAAGAAGTAGAATAAGCAGAAAAAGAAGATGAAGAAAAAAAGAAGGAGAGAGATGAAGAGAAGAAAGAACAAGAAGAAGAAATGAAGATAAAAAGAAGAAAAAAAACAAGATATGAAAAAAGAAAAACAGAAAGAAGAAGAGAAAGAAGATGAGAAAGAAAAAGAGGAAGAGGAATAAAGAGATGAAGAAGAGGAAGAGCAAAAAGAGAAGAAGAATAAGAAGAAAAAGAGGACAAAGAAGAAGATGAAGAAAAGGCAGAAGAAAAAAAGAATATGAAAAAGGAGAAGAAGCGAAAGAGAAGGAAGAAGATGGAAAAGAAAGTGAAGATGAGAAAGTTGAATAAGAAGAAGAAGAAGAGGAAGAGAAGAAATAAGAAGAAGAAGAGGACAAGGACGAAGGTGAAGAAATGGAAGAAGAAGAAAAAAATATGAAGAAGTAGAAAAAGGAAAAAAGGAGATGAAAAAGAACCAAAAGAGATGAAAAAGAAGAGAAAGAGCAAGAGAAGGAGCAAAAAAAAAAGAAAAGGAAGAAGGAGAAGCAGAAGAAGAAGACGAAGAAGAAGAGGAAGAAGAAGAGAGAGAAGAAGAAGAAGAAAAAAACGAAGAGGAGAAATAAGAAGAGAAAGAAGATGAGGAAGAAGAAGAAGAAGAAGAGAAAGAGGAGGAAGAAGAAGAAGAGGGAGAGGAAACGAAAGATAAGGAAGAGGAAAAGAACATGAAGAAGTAGAAGAAGCAGAAAAAGAAGATGTAGGAAAAAAGAAGGAGAAAGATGAAGAGAAGAAAAAACAAGAAGAAAAAATGAAGATAAAAAAAAGAGAACAGGAGATGAAAACAGAAAACAGAAGAAGAAAAGATGAAGAAGAGGAAGAACAAAAAGAGAAGAACTAAAAATAAGAAGAAGAGGACAAGGAAGAATATGAAGAAAAGGAAGTAAAAGAAAAAGAATATGAAGAAGGAGCAGAGGAAGCGAAAGAGAAGAAAGAAGATAAAAAAGAAAGTGAAGATGAGAAAGTTGAAGAAGAAGAGGATGAGGAAGAGAAGAAATAAGAAGAAGAAAAGGACACAGACGAAGATGACAAAATGGAAGCAGAAGAAGAAGAAAAAAATATGAAGAGTGTAGAAAAAGGAAAAAAGGAGATGAAGAAGAAGCAAAGGAGATGAAAAAGAAGAGAAAGATGAGGAGAGAGAAGAAGACAAAGAAAATGAAGACGAAGACGAAGAACAAGAAAAAGAAGAAGAAGAAAAAAAAGATGAAGAGGAAGAAAAAGAAGAAGAAGAGAAATAAGAAAAGAAATAAGATGAGGAAGGAGAAGAAGAGGAACAGGAGGAAGAAGAATAAGAAGAAGGGAAAGAAGAAACGAAAGATGAGGAAGAGAAAAAGAAGATGAACAAGTAGAAAAAGCAGAAAAATTAGACAAAGAAGAAGAGGAGGAGAAAGATGAAGAGAAGAAAAAACAAGAAGAAGAAAAAAAGATAAAAAGAATTGAAAGAAAACGAAGAAGATGTGAAAGAAGAAAAAGAGAAAGACGAAGAGTAAGAAGATGAAGAAGACGAAGAACAATAAGAGAAGAAATAAGAAGAGGACAAAGAAGATGAAGAAGATGAAGAAAAGGAAGAAGAAGAGAACGAGAAGGAAGAAGGAGAAGAAGAGGAAGAGAAGAGAGAAGAAGATGAAGAAATGGAAGAAGAAGAAAAAAATATGAAGAAGTAGAAAAAGGAAAAAAGGAGATGAAAAAGAACCAAAAGAGATGAAAAAGAAGAGAAAGAGCAAGAAATAAGAAGAAGGGAAAGAAGACGACGAAGAAGAAGACGAAAAAACGGAAGGGAGAAAGAGGAAGAAGAAGAAGAAAAAGAAGACGAAGACAAAGAAAAAGAAGAAGAAGAGAAATAATAAAAGGAATAAGATGAGGAAGAAGAAGAAGAAGGTGAGGAAAAGGAGGAAGAAAAAGAAGAGGAAGAGCAATAGGAAGAGGAAGAGGAATATGTAGAAGAGGGAGAAGAAGAAGAAGGGGAAGAACAAAAAGAAGACGAAGGAGAAGAAGAGAAAGAAGAAACGAAAGATGAGGAAGAGAAAAAGAAGACGAAGAAGTAAAAGAAGCAGAAAAAGAAAATAAAGAAAATAAAGAGGAGAAAGATGAAGAGAAGACGGAAGAAGAACAAGAAAAAGAGATGAGAAAGAAGAGAATGAGAAAGAACAAGAGATGAAAGCAGAAAAATAGAAAGAATAGGAGAAAGAAGAAGAGAAAGAAGAAGAAGAAAAAAAGAAGAAGAAAAGAAGAAAAGGAAGAAGAGAAAGAGAAAAAGAAAGTGAAGAAGTAGAAGAAGCAGAAAAAGTAGATGAAGGAAAAAAGAAGGAGAAAGATGAAGAGAAGAAAAAACAAGAAGAAAAAATGAAGATAGAAAGAAAAGAAAGAACAAGAGATGAAAAAAAAAAGAGAAAGAAGATGAGCAAGAAGTAGAAGAAGAGGAATAAAAAGATGAAGAAGAGGAAGAACAAAAAGAGCAGAAATAAGAAGGAGAAGAAGAGGACAAAGAAGAAGATAAAGAAAAAGAAGAAGAAGAAAAAGAATATTAAGAAGGAGAAGAAGAAGCGAAAGAAAAAGAAGAAGATGTAAAAGAAAGTGAACGAAAAGAAGAGAAAGAAGAAGAAGAAGATAAAGATAAGAAAGAAGAAGAAGAAGGAGAGGGCAAAGTCAAAGATGATGATAAGGAACACGAAAAAGAAGAAAAAAATATGAAGACGGAGAAAAAGGAAAAAAAGAAGATGAAGAAGAAGAGGAGGAGAAAGATGAAGTAGAAATAACAAGAAGAAGAAAAAAAGATAAAACGATGAGAAAGAGATAGAGTAAGAGATGAAAAAAGAAAAATAGAAAGAAGAAGAGAAAGAAATGAGAAAGAAGAAGAGGAATAAGAAGCTGAAGAAGAGGAAGAACAAAAAGAAAAGAAAAAGAAGAAGAAGAAGATGAAAAAAAGAAAGGAGAAGAGAAAGAATATGAAGAATGAGAAGAAGAAGAAGTGAAAGAGAAGGAAGAAGATGCAAAAAAAGTGAAGAAGAGAAAGTTGAAGAAGAAGAAGAGGATGACAAGAAAGAAGAAGAAGAAGGTGACAAAGAAGAAGATGAAGAAAAGGAAGAAGAAGAGAAGAAAAAAATATGAAGAAGGAGAAAAAGGAAAATACAAGATGAAGAAGAAGTAAAAGGAATGAAAAAGAGGAGAAAGAGCAAGCGAAAGAGCACAAAAGAAGAAGAAGAGAAAGAAGACGAAGAAGACAAAAAAAGGGAGAGCAGAAGAAGAACAAGAAGAAGAAGAAGAAGAAGACAAAGATGAATTTAAAGAAGAAGAAAAAGAAGAAAAAGAACAAAGGAAGATAAGAAAGAGAAAAAGAAGATAAAGAAGCAGAAGCAGAAAAAGAAGATGAAGAAGAAGAGGAGAAGAAAAATGAAAAGAAGAAAGAACAAGAAGAAGAAGAAAAGATAAAAAGAATTGAAAGACAAAGAAGAAGAAATGAAAGAAGAAAAAGAGATCTTTCTCTTAAGAAGATGAAGAAGAGGAAGAACAAAAAGAGAAGAAAAAAGAAGAGGACAAAGGAGAAGATGAAGAAATGGAAGGAGAGGCAGAGAACGAGTAGGAAGAAGAACGAAAAGAAAGTGAAGAAAAAGAAGAGAAAGAAGAAGAAGAAGAGGAAGAGACGAAAGAAGAAGAAGGAGAAGAAGAAGAAGAAGAAGCAGAAAAGGAAGAAGAAGAAGAAAAATATGTGAAGAAGGAGAAAAAGGAAAAACAGAAGACGACGAAGAAGCAAAACAGATGAAAACTAAGAGAAAGAGCGAGAGAAAGAACAAGAAAGAAGAAAAGAGAACTAAGAAGAGAAAGACGAAGAAGACGAAAAAAAGAAATGGAGAAAGAGGAAGGAGGAAGGAAGAACAAGAAGTAGTAGAAGAAGAAGAAGATGAAGGAGAAGATGCATTAAAAGAAGAAGAAAAAGAAGATGAAGAAGAAGAGAAAAAAGAAGATGAAGAAGAAAAGGATATAGGGGAAAAAGAAGAAAAATAAGAGGAAAAAGATGAAGAAACGGAAGATGCATAGGAAGAGGAATAAGAAGCGAAATAAGAAAAGGAAATAGGAGAAGCAGAAGAAGAAGAGGAAAAAGAAGAGAAAGAAGAAGAAAAAGAAAAATAAGACGAAGACGACGAAGAAGATGAGTAAGAAAAGGAAAAGAAAGAGAAAGAGGAAAAGGAAGAGGAATATGCAAAATAGGAAGAAGAAGGAGAAGAGAAAGAAGAAGAAGATAAATGCGCAGAAGGAGAAGATGAACCAGAAGAGGAAGAAGAAGAACAAATAGAAGAAAAAGCAGAAGAGGAAGAAAAAAAGACTAAGAAGAAAAATAAAAAGAATAATAATAAGAAGAAAATGATGAAGAAGGAAAAAGAAAGAAAGAAGAAAAAAATAAAGAGAAGAGGAATTGATAAAAGAAAGAGAAGAAGAAGAAGAAAAGGAAGATGAAAAGGAAGAAAATGAAGATGAAAACGAAGAAAAATAAGGAGAAAAGAAATAAGAAAAGAAATAAGATAAGAAATAAGATAAGGAAGAAGAAGAAGAGGAAGAGGAGGAAGAAGAAAAAGAAGAAGAGAAAGAGCAAGAGGAAGAGGAAGAGGAATGTGTAGAAGAGAGAGAAGAAGAAGAAGAGGAAGAATAAAAAGAAGACGAAGAAGAAGACGAGAAAGAAGTAACGAAAGATGAGGAAGAGAAATAGAAGATGAAGAAGTAGAAGAAGCAGAAAAAGAAGATGAAGAAAAAAGGAGGAGAAAGATGAAGAGAAGAAAGAACAAGAAGAAGAAAAAAAGATGAATAAGAATAGAATGAGAAAGAACAAGAGATGAAAGAAGCAAAAGAGAAAGAATAAGAGAAAAAAGAAGATAAAGAGGAAGAGAAAGAAGAAGGAGAAGAGGAGGAGAAAGATGAAGAGAAGAAAGAACAAGAAGAAAAAAAGATAAAAATAAGAGAAAGAGAAAGAACAAGAGATGAAAGAAAAAAAAGAGAAAGAAAAAGAGAAACAAGAAGAAGAGAAAGAAGAAGAAGAGGAAAATGAGGAAGAAGAAGAAGAGAAAGAAGAAAAGAAAGAAGAAGAGAAAGAAGACGAAGAAGAAGAAGACGAAAAAGGAAGGGAGAAAGTGGAAGAACAAGAAGAAGAAGAAGAAGAAATAGACGAATGAGAAGAAGAAGAGAAAAAAGAAGGAGAAGAAGAAGAGGATATAGTGGAAAATTAAAAGGAAGAAGAATAAGAGGAAAAATATAAAGAAACGAAAGATGAAAAGGAAGAGGAATAAGAAGCGAAAGAAGACGAGGAAGAAGGAGAAGCAGAAGAAGACGAAGAAGAAAAGGAAGGAGAAGAGAAAAAAAAAGAAGAAGAAAAAGAAGATGAAGACGAAGAAAAAGAAGATGAAGACGAAGAAAAAAAGGTGAGGAAGAAGAAGATGAAGAAAAAGAAGAGGAGGAAGAAGAAGAAGAGGAAGAGGAAGAGGAAAAGGAAGAGGAATATGAAAAAAAGGAAGAAGAAAAAGAAGAGGAAGAAAAAGCACATAAATGCGAAGAAGGAGAAGAGAAACCAGAAGAGGAACCAGAAGAGGAACCAGAAGAGGAAGCAGAAGAACAAAAAGAAGAAAAAGAAGAAGAGGGAAAAAAATAAACGAAGAAGAAAAATAAGAAGAATAATAATAAGAAGAAGATGATGAAGAAGAAAAAATGAAAGAAGAAGAAAAAAGAAGAAGAGTTAAAAGAAGCACAAGAAGAAGAAGGAGAAAAAGAAGATGATGACGAAGAAAAAGAAGATGAAGACGAAGAAATAGAAGAAGAAGAGAAATAAGAAAAGATATAAGATGAGGAAGAAGAAGAAGAAGAAGAGGAGGAAGACGAAAAAGCAGAAGAAGAGGAGCAAGAGGAAGAGCAAGAGGAACAGCAAGAGGAAGAGCAAGAGGAAGAGCAAGAGGAAGAGGAAGAAAAATATGTAGAAGAGGGAGAAAAAGAAGAAGAGGAAGAACAAAAAGAAGACGAAGAAGAAGAAGAGAAAGAAAAAACGAAAGATGAGGAAGAGAAAAAGAAGATGAAGAAGTAGAAGAAGCAGAAAAAGGAGATGAAGAAGAAGAGGGGGAGAAAGATGAAGAGAAGAAAGAAGAAGCTGAAGAAAAAATATAAAAAGATGGGAAAGAGAAAGAAGAAGAAGAGAGAAAAAAGAAGATAAAGACGAAAAAAAAAGAATTGGAGAAATGAGAAGAGTAAGAAGATGAGGAAGAAGAAGAAGAAGAAGAAGAAGAAGAGGAAGAGCAGAAAGAAGAAGAAGAGGAAGAGGAAGAGGAAGAGAAGAAATAAAAAGAAGAATAGGACGCAGACGAAGATGAAGAAATGGAAGCAGAAGAAGAAGAAGCGAAAAATATAAAGAGTGTAGAAAAAGGAAAAAAGGAGACGAAGAAGAAGGAAAAGAAATGAAAAAGAAGAGAAAGGGCAAGAAAAAAACGAAGAGAAAGAAGAAGAGGAAGAAGGAGAAGCAGAAAAAGAAGACGAAGAAGAAGAAAATGAAGACGAAGAAAAAGAAGAAGAAATAGAAGTAGAAGACGAAGAAAAAAAATAAGAGGAGAAATAAGAAGAGAAATAAGATGAGGAAGGAGAAGAAGAGGAACGGGAGGAAGAAGAAGAGAAAAAAGAAACGAAATATGGGAAAGAGAAAAAGAAGATGAAGAAATAGAAGAAGCAGAAAAAGAAGATGAAGAAAAAAAGGAGAAGAAGGATAAAAAAAAAGGAAAAGGAATGAGAAAAAAAGATGAGAAAGAAGAGAAAGAGATGAAAGAAGAAAAAGAGAAAGAATAAGAGAAAGAAGATGAAGAAGAGGAAGAACAAAAAGAGAAGAAATAAGAAGAGGACATAGATGATGAAGAAATGAAAGAAGAAGAAGAGGAAGAGAAGAAAGAAGAATAAGAGGATAAAGAAGAAGTCGAAGAAAAGGAAGAAGAAAAAAAATATGAAGAAGGAGAAAATGGAAAAAAAGAAGATGAAAAAGAAGCAAAAGAGATGAAAAAGAAGTGAAAGAGCAAGAAAGAAGAAGAGAAAGAAGACGAAGAAGACGAAAAAAATTAATGAAAAAAGAGGAAGAGCAAGAAGAAAAAGAAGAAGAAGACGAAGGAGAAGATGAATTAAAGGAGGAAGAAGAAGAAGAAAAAAGAAGATGAAGAATAAGAGAAAAGAGAAGATGAAGAAGAAGAGGATATACGGGAAAAGGAAAAGGAAAAGAAAGAAGAATAAGGAGAATAAGAGGAATAAGACGAAGAAGATGAAGAAACGGAAGATGAATAGGAAGAGGAATAAGAAGCAAAAGAAGAAGAGGAAGAAGGAGAAGCAGAAGAAAAAGAAGACGAAGAAAAGGAAGAGAAAGAGAAAATTGAAGAAGAAGAAGAAGAGGAAGATGAAGAGAAGAAATAAGAAGAAGAAGAGGACACAGACGAAGATGAAGAAATGGAAGCAGAAGAAGAAGAAGCAAAAAATATGAAGAGTGTAGAAAAAGGAAAAAAGGAGATGAAGAAGAAGGAAAAGAGATGAAAAAAAAGAGAAAGAGCAAGAAAAAAACGAAGAGAAAGTAGAAGAGGAAGAAGGAGAAGCAGAAGAAGAAGACAAAGAAGAAGAGGAAGAAGGAGAGAGAAGAAGAAGAAAATGAAGACGAAAAAAAAGAAGAAGAAAAAAAAGAAGATGAAGACGAAGAAAAAGAAGAAGAAAAAGAAGATGGAGACAAAGAAAAAAAAAATAAGAGGAGAAATAAGAAGAGAAAGCTCATCTCCTTTCTCTTCCTATTTCTCCTCTTATTTTTTTTTTCTTCGTCTCCATCTCCATCTCTATCCAGAAGAAGAAGAAGAGGAAGAGGAAGAGGAGAAAGAAGAAGAAGAGGGAGAGGAATATGAAGAAAAGGAAAAAGAAGAGGAAGAGGAAGAAGAAGAAGATAAATGCGAATAAGAAGAAGAGGAACTAGAAGAGGAAGCAAAAGAACAAAAAGAAGAAAAAGAAGAAGAGGAAAAAAAGACAAAGAAGAATATTAATAAGAAGAAAAAGATAATGAAGAAGTTGAAGAGAAAGTAGAAGAAAAAAAAGGAAGAAGAAGAGATAAGAGCAAGAAGAAGAAGAAGAAAAAGAAAATGAAGACGAAGAAAATAAAGAAGAAGAGAAATAAGAAAAGAAATAAGATGGAGAAGAAGAGGAACAGGAGGAAGAAGAAAAAGAAGAAGCGGAAGAGGAAGCCGAATATGTAGAAGAGGGAGAAAAACAAGAAGAGAAAGAAAAAACGAAAAATGAGGAAGAGAAAAAGAACATGAAGAAGTAGAAGAAGCAGAAAAAGAAGAGAAAGAAGAAGAGGAGAAAGAAGAAGAAGAAGAGGAAGAGGAGGAAGAAAAAGAAGAAGAAGAGAAATAAGAAAAGAAATAAGATGAGGAAGGAGAAGAAGAGGAGCAGGAGGAAGAAGAAAAAGAAGACGAGGAAGAAGAAACGAAAGATGAGAAAGAGAAAAAGAAGATGAAGCAGTACGAGAAGCAGAAAAAGAAGATGGAGAAAAGAAGGAGGAGAAAGATGAAGAGAAGAACGAAGAAAGAAGAAAAAAAGAACAGAGATAGAACAAGAGATGAAAGAAGAAAAAGAGAAAGAAGAAGAGAAAGAAGAAGAGGAAGAGGAATAAAAAGATGAAGAAGAGGAAGAGCAAAAAGAGAAGAAATAAGAAGAAGGACAAAGAAGAAGATGAAGAAAGAAGATGAGGAAGAAGTAGAAGAAAAAGAGGAAGAGGAGAAGAAGAAGAAGAGGAAGAGGAATATGAAGAAAATGAAGAAGAATTATAATAATAAGAAGAAGATGATGATGAAAAAGAAAAAAAAAACCGAAGAAGAAGAAGGAGAAAAAGAAGATGAAGACGAAGAAAATAAGGAAGAAGAGAAATAAGAAAAGAAATAAGATGGAGAAAAAGAGGAAAAGGAGGAAGAAGAAAAAGAAGAAGCGGAAGAGGAAGGCGAATATGTAGAAGAGGGAGAAGAGGGAGAAGAACAAGAAGAGAAAGAAAAAACGAAAAATGAGGAAGAGAAAAAGAACATGAAGAAGTAGAAGAATCAGAAAAAGAAGAGAAAGAAGAAGAGGAGGAAGAAGAAGAAGAGGAAGAGGAGGAAGCAAAAGAAGAGGAAGAGGAAGAGGAAGAGGAATATGTAGAAGAGGGAGAAGAAGTAGAAGAGGAAGAACGAAAAGAAGACGAAGAAGAAGAAGAAAAGAAAGAATAAACGAAAGATGAGGAAGAGAAAAAGAAGATGAAGAAGTAGAAGAAGCAGAAAAAGAAGATGAAGAAAAACAGGAAAAGAAAGATGAAGAGAAGAAGGAAGAAGAAGAAGAAAAAAAGATGCGAAAGAAGAGAAAGAGAAAGAACAAGAGATGAAAGCAGAAAAATAGAAAGAATACGAGAAAGAAGAAGAAGGAGAAGAATAAAAAGACAAAGAAGAGGAAGAGCAAAAAGAGAAGGAAGAAGAAGAAGAAGAAGACGACAAAGAAAAAGATGAAGAAAAGGCAGAAGAAGAAAAAGAATATGAAGAAGGAGAAGAAGAAGAAGAAGCGAAAAAGAAGGAAGAAGATGCAAAAGAAAGTGAAAATGACAAAGTTGAAGAAGAAGAAGAAGAAGAGGAAAAGGAAGAGAAGAAATAAGATGAAGAAGAGGACAAAGACAAAGATAAAAAAATGGAAGAAGAAGAAGAAGAAAAAAATGTGAAGAAGTAGAAAAAGGAGATGAAGAAGAAGCAAAACAGATGAAAAAGAAGAGAAAGAGTAAGAAAAAAGTAGAAAAAGAAGAAGAGGAAGGAGTGGAAGCAGAAGAAGAAGACGAAGAAGAAGAGAGAGAAGAAGAAAAAAGAAGAAGAGAAATAAGAAGAGAAAGAAGATGAGGAAGAAGAGAAAAAGAAGAAGAAGAGGAAGAAGAAGAGAGAGAAGAAGAAGACGAAAATGAAGACGAAGAAAAAAAGAAGAAGAGAAATAAGAAGAAAAAGAAGATGAGGAAGAAGAAGAAGAAGAAGAGGAAGAAGAAGAATTTAAATGCGAAGAAGGTGAAGAGGAACCAGAACAGAAAGCAGACAACAAAAAGAAGAAAAATAAGAAGAGGAAGAAAGAAGACGAAGAAGAATAACAATAATAATAAGAAGATGATAAAGAAGAATAAGAGAAAAAAGAAGAAAAAAAGAAAAGGAAGAAGAATAGATAAAAGAAGATTTAAAAAAAGAATATGAAGACGAAGAAAAAGAAGAAGAAGAGAAATAAGAAAGGAAAAAAGATGAGGAAGGAGAAGAAGAGGAACAGGAGGAAGAAGAAAAAGAAGAAGAGGAAGAAGAAACGAAAGATGAGAAAGAGAAAAAGAAGATGAAGAAGTACGAGAAGCAGAAAAAGAAGATGGAGAAAAAATGGAGGAGAAAAAAGAAGAAAAAAAGAAAAGAGATAGAACAAGAGATGAAAGAAGAAAAAGAGAAAGAAGAAGAGAAAGAAGAAGAGGAAGAGGAATAAAAAGATGAAGAAGAGGAAGAGCAAAAAGATAAGAAATAAGAAGAAGAGGACAAAGAAGAAGATGAGGAAGAAGTAGAAGAAAAAGAGGAAGAGGAGAAGAAGAAGAAGAGGAAGAGGAATATGAAGAAAATGAAAAAGAAGAATAATAATAAGAAGAAGATGATGATGAAAAAGAAAAAAAAACCGAAGAAGAAGAAGGAGAAAAAGAAGATGAAGACGAAGAAAATAAGGAAGAAGAGAAATAAGAAAAGAAATAAGATGGAGAAAAAGAGGAAAAGGAGGAAGAAGAAAAAGAAGAAGCGGAAGAGGAAGGCGAATATGTAGAAGAGGGAGAAGAACAAGAAGAGAAAGAAAAAACGAAAAATGAGGAAGAGAAAAAGAACATGAAGAAGAAGAAGAATCAGAAAAAGAAGAGAAAGAAGAAGAGGAGGAAGAAGAAGAAGAGGAAGAGGAGGAAGAAAAAGAAGAGGAAGAGGAAGAGGAAGAGGAATATGTAGAAGAGGGAGAAGAAGTAGAAGAGGAAGAACGAAAAGAAGACGAAGAAGAAGAAGAAAAGAAAGAATAAACGAAAGATGAGGAAGAGAAAAAGAAGATGAAGAAGTAGAAGAAGCAGAAAAAGAAGATGAAGAAAAACAGGAAAAGAAAGATGAAGAGAAGAAGGAAGAAGAAGAAGAAAAAAAGATGCGAAAGAAGAGAAAGAGAAAGAGCAAGAGATGAAAGCAGAAAAATAGAAAGAATACGAGAAAGAAGAAGAAGGAGAAGAATAAAAAGACAAAGAAGAGGAAGAGCAAAAAGAGAAGGAAGAAGAAGAAGAAGAAGACGACAAAGAAAAAGATGAAGAAAAGGCAGAAGAAGAAAAAGAATATGAAGAAGGAGAAGAAGAAGAAGAAGCGAAAAAGAAGGAAGAAGATGCAAAAGAAAGTGAAAATGACAAAGTTGAAGAAGAAGAAGAAGAAGAGGAAAAGGAAGAGAAGAAATAAGATGAAGAAGAGGACAAAGACAAAGATAAAAAAATGGAAGAAGAAGAAGAAGAAAAAAAATGTGAAGAAGTAGAAAAAGGAGATGAAGAAGAAGCAAAACAGATGAAAAAGAAGAGAAAGAGTAAGAAAAAAAGTAGAAAAAGAAGAAGAGGAAGGAGTGGAAGCAGAAGAAGAAGACGAAGAAGAAGAGAGAGAAGAAGAAAAAAAGAAGAAGAGAAATAAGAAGAGAAAGAAGATGAGGAAGAAGAGAAAAAGAAGAAGAAGAGGAAGAAGAAGAGAGAGAAGAAGAAGACGAAAATGAAGACGAAGAAAAAAAGAAGAAGAGAAATAAGAAGAAAAGGAAGATGAGGAAGAAGAAGAAGAAGAAGAGGAAGAAGAAGAATTTAAATGCGAAGAAGGTGAAGAGGAACCAGAACAGAAAGCAGACAACAAAAAGAAGAAAAATAAGAAGAGGAAGAAAGAAGACGAAGAAGAATAACAATAATAATAAGAAGATGATAAAGAAGAATAAGAGAAAAAAGAAGAAAAAAAGAAAAGGAAGAAGAATAGATAAAAGAAGATTTAAAAAAAGAATATGAAGACGAAGAAAAAGAAGAAGAAGAGAAATAAGAAAGGAAAGAAGATGAGGAAGGAGAAGAAGAGGAACAGGAGGAAGAAGAAAAAGAAGAAGAGGAAGAAGAAACGAAAGATGAGAAAGAGAAAAGAAGATGAAGAAGTACGAGAAGCAGAAAAAGAAGATGGAGAAAAAATGGAGAAGAAAAAAGAAGAAAAAAAGAAAAGAGATAGAACAAGAGATGAAAGAAGAAAAAGAGAAAGAAGAAGAGAAAGAAGAAGAGAAAGAAGAAGAGGAAGAGGAATAAAAAGATGAAGAAGAGGAAGAGCAAAAAGATAAGAAATAAGAAGAAGAGGACAAAGAAGAAGATGAGGAAGAAGTAGAAGAAAAAGAGGAAGAGGAGAAAGAAGAAGAAGAGGAAGAGGAATATGAAGAAAATGAAAAAGAAGAATAATAATAAGAAGAAGATGATGATGAAAAAGAAAAAAAAAGCCGAAAAAGAAGAAGGAGAAAAAGAAGATGAAGACGAAGAATATAAAGAAGAAGAGAAATAAGAAAAGAAATAAGATGGAGAAGAAGAGGAACAGGAGGAAGAAGAAAAAGAATAAGCTGAAGAGGAAGACGAATATGTAGAAGAGGGAGAAGAACAAGAAGAGAAAGAAAAAACGAAAAATGAGGAAGAGAAAAAGAACATGAAGAAGTAGAAGAAGCAGAAAAAGAAGAGAAAGAAGAAGAGGAGGAAGAAGAAGAAGAATAGGAAGAGGAGGAAGAAAAAGAAGAGGAAGAGGAAGAGGAAGAGGAATATGTAGAAGAGGGAGAAGAAGTAGAAGAGGAAGAACAAAAAGAAGACGAAGAAGAAGAAGAGAAAGAATAAACGAAAGATGAGGAAGAGAAAAAGAAGATGAAGAAGTAGAAGAAGCAGAAAAAGAAGATGAAGAAAAACAGGAGGAGAAAGATGAAGAGAAGAAGGAAGAAGAAGAAGAAAAAAAGATGAGAAAGAAAAGAAAGAACAAGAGATGAAAGCTGAAAAATAGAAAGAATACGAGAAAGACGAAGAAGGAGAAGAATAAAAAGATAAAGAAGAGGAAGAGCAAAAAGAGAAGGAAGA
>JAWNOX010000140.1:0-216680 GCA_035045555.1 Drosophila fulvimacula
ATATATATATATGAGGCAGTTGATGTAAACTTAGCAGTTTCAACATTCTACAATACTTTAAATGCTATTCTGCACAAGTGTGTTCCTATGTGTCTTCCCAAATCTCTTTCTAATAAACCTCCCTGGTTCACTTCGACTCTTTCAACTCTAAAAAATTTTAAATCTAAATGTTTTAAAAAGTTCAAACAGTCGGGTTCGGTCGTTGATTGGTCTAAATACTCCTTAGCTAAGGCCAATTTCAATATTTTAAACTCTCGTTGTTATGAGAATTACCTTACACGCTGTAAAAGGCAGTTTGCTCGTGATCCCAAAAGATTTTATTCATTTGTAAATTTGAAGCGTAAATCTTCTGGGTTTCCATCCTCGTTTTTCCTAGGTTGTGACAGTACTTGCAATGATCAAGATACTTCAGATCTATTTGCAAAGTTCTTCCAATCCACTTATTCAACTGCCATTTCAGAAACCAATTCTTTTCCAATTTTAAATTCTGAAATTAATGGAAATGCTATTATGGTTTCTAATATTTCTCCTGTCTCTCTTTTATCCGCTATGCGTACGTTGAAATCGTCGTTCTCTCCGGGGGCGGATGGTATTCCTAGTTGTGTGATTAAAGAATACAGTGCTTCTTTGTGGTCACCTTTATTAAAACTGTTTAATTTGTCTCTTGATACCTCGGTATTTCCTTTAATTTGGAAAGAATCATTTATTATTCCTCTGTATTCCCTAGTCAATGAAAGCTTTTTAAAGAAAATGCAAACAGATGTTATATACACTGATTTCAGTAAGGCATTTGACTCAGTTCAGCATGACATCTTGCTTCAAAAGCTTGACCAATTGGGATTTTCTCCTAAACTTCTGTTTTGGATTGCTTCCTATTTAAAGGGTAGAACCTAAAGAGTTCTGTTGAGAACATCTATTTCGAAGGTCATATTTGTCTCTTCGGGTGTTCCTCAGGGTAGTCACTTGGGCCCTCTAATTTTCTCCCTCTTTATAAATGACCTTCCCAGCTGTATTTCTTACTCTATGATATTCATGTATGCAGATGATGTAAAACTCTGTCTCTCATACAAGAACTCAATAGATCATCTACGCCTACAGGATGATCTAATATCCTTTCAAAATTGGTGTAAAGCTAATCAGTTGCATCTAAATTGTTCTAAGTGTATGACAATGACTTTCTGTCGTACCACTCCATATTTTGCTGATTACACAATCAACAATGTGTCCCTGCAACGTATTTCTACAATCAAAGATCTCGGTGTGCTCTTTGACTGTGAACTTAGATTCAATACCCATATTCTAACCATCGTTAATGAAGCCAAAAGTGTACTTGGTTTTATTAAACGATGGTCTAAAGAGTTTAATGATCCGTTTGTCACTAAACTTCTTTTTGTCTCGCTGGTACGCCCTATTTTAGAATATTGTTCTATTATGATTATGATTATTGATTCGCCTTCTCTTCTCTTTCAAGTCAACTTCCTAGTCCCTTCCCGTGCTTCTCGTCACTTTTGTCCTCTTTATTTACCTATATGTAACTGTAATTATCCCTTGTACAGTGCTTTTCGTGTTCTATGTACTAAGTACAATACTTTCATGTATTTAGTTCTGAACTTTCGCTTTCCTTAATAAAATCTTCTCTTTTAGCATATTTCAGAGAAATCACACACACACCACAGTTGTGAGAATGCACCTATGCAATTCTCCTTACTTGTGTAGTGATTTCTCTTATAGTATTTTACTTTTTAAGATTTTTATTTTTTCTTATATTTTGATAACCTTTTTTTAACTTCTTCTATCTTGCTTAGTTTCAATGATATCACTAACCCTATCTGTCTGTGATTTGGGGCATAGCTCGTCGGTCCGGCAAATAAAACACCCCCATCGGGTTGGTGGTATCATTGCTATATATTGTTAGTATTAGGCTTTTTTTTTCCTGTTCTGTTTTATAATTTTTAATTTTGTAATTTTATAATTTGACTCACGAATGTAGTCAATTTTCTTAATATAAATAAATAAATGGGAAATTAAAGAAGAGAAAGAACAAGAGATGAAAGAAGTAAAAGACAAAGAAGAAGGGAAACAAGAAGAGAAAAAAGAAGACAAAGAAGAAGAAAAGAAGAAAAAAAGATGAGGAAGAGAAAAAGAAGATAAAGAAGTAGAAGAAGCAGAAAAAGAAGATAAAGAAGAAGAGGAATAAGAAGATGAAGAAAAGTAAGAAGAAAAAAAATATGAAGAAGGAGAAGAAGAAAAAGAAGCGGAAGAGAAGGAAGAAGATGCAAAAGAAAGTGAAGAAGAGAATGTTGAAGAAGAAGAAGAAGAGGAAGGGAAGACGAAGAGGAGAAAGAAAAGGATGAAGAAATGGAAGAAGAATAAGAAAAAGAAGAAGATGAGAACGAGAAGGAAGAAGAACTAAAAGAAAGTAAGGAAAAAGAAGAGAAAGAAGAAGAGGAAGAGGACAAAGAAGAAGATGAAGAAAAGGATGAAGAAGAAGAAGAAAAAGAAATATGAAGAAGGAGAAAAGGAAAAAAAGAAGATGAAGAAGAAGCAAAAAAATGAGAAAAAGAGAAACAGCAAAAGAAAGAGCAAGAAAGAAGAAGAAGAGAAAAAAGAAGAGAAAGAAGAAGATGAATAAGAAGAAGGGAGAAAGGGGAAGAACAAGAGGAAGAAGAAGACGACGAAGGAGAAGATGAATTAAAGGTAGAAGAAGAAGAAGAAGAAGAAGAAGATAAAATAGACGAAGAAAAAGAAAATCAACACGAAGAAAAAAAAGAAGAGGAGAAATAAGAAGAGTAAGAAGATGGGGAGGAAGAAGAAGAAGAGGAAGAGGAGGAAGAAGAAGAAGAGGGAGGAATATGAAGAAAAGGAATAAGAAGAAGAAGAAGAAGAAGGAACCAGAAGAGAAAGCAGAAGAACAAAAAGAATAAAAAGAAGAAGAGAAAGAAAAAAGACGAAGAAGAAATATAATAAGAAGAAGAAGATAATGAAGAAGAAAAAGAGAAAATAGAAGAAAAAAGAAAGGGAAAAGAAGAGATAAAAGAAGAAGAAAAAGAAGATGAAGATGAAGACGAAGATAAAGAAGAAGAAGAATAGAAATAAGAAAAGAAATAAGATGGAGAAGAAAAGAAACAAGAGGAAAAGAAATGAAGAAGAGGAAGAGGAAGACGGATATGTAGAAGACGGAGAAGAAGAATAAGAGAAAGAAAAAACGAAAGATGAGGAAGAGAAAAAGAAGATGAAGAAGTAGAAGAAGCAGAAAAAGAAGAGAAAGAAGAAGAGGAATATATAGAAGAGGGAGACGAAGAAGAAGAGGGAGAACAAAAAGAAGACGAAGAAGAAGAAGAGAAAGAAGAAACGAAAGATGAGGAAGAGAAAAAGAAGATGAAGAAAGAAAAAAGGAGAAAGATGAAGAGAAGAAGGAAGAAGAAGAAGAAAAAAAGATGAGATAAAAAAGAAAGAGAAAGATCAAGAGATGAAAGCAGAATAATAGAAAGAATAAGAGAAAGAAGAAGAGCAATAAGAAGAAGAAGACAAAGAAGAACAAGAAAAGAAGAAAAGGAAGATGAGGATGAGAAAAAGAAGATGAAGAAGTAGAAGAAGCAGAAAAAGAAGATGAAGGAAAAAAGGAGGAGAAAGATGAAGAGAAGAAAGAAGAAAAAGAGATAAAAGAAGAGGAAGAAGAAGAAGAAGAAGAAGAAGAAAAAGAAGATGAAGATGAAGACGAAGAAAAAGGAGAAGAGAAATAAGATGGAGAAGAAGAGGCACAGGAGGAAGAAGAAAAAGAAGAAGAGGAAGAGGAAGACGGATATGTAGCAGAGGGAGAAGAAGAATAAGAAAAAGAAAAACGAAAGATGAGGAAGAGAAAAAGGAGATGAAGAAGTAGAAGAAGCAGAAAAAGAAGATGAAGAAAAAAGGAGGAGAAAGATGAAGAGAAGAAGGAAGAAGAAGAAGAAAAAAAGATGAGAAAGAAAAGAAAGAGAAAGAACAAGAAATGAAAGCAGAAAAATTGAAATAATAAGAGAAAGAAGAAGAAGGAGACTAAGAAGAAGAAGAAAAGAAGAAGAAGAAAAGAAAAAAGGAAGATGAGAAAGAGAAAAAGAAGATGAAGAAGTAGAAGAAGCAGAAAAAGAAGATGAAGGAAAAAAGGAGGAGAAAGATGAAGAGAAGGAAGAACAAGACGAAGAAATGAAGATAAAAAGAAGAGAAAGAAAAAGATATGAAAAAAGAAAAACAGAAAGTAGAAGAGAAAGAAGATGAGAAAGAAGAAGAAGAAGAGGAATAAAAAGATGAAGAAGAGGTAGAGCAAAAAGAGAAGAAATAAGAAGAAGAAGAGGACAAAGACGAAGATGAAGAAATGGAAGAAGAATAAAAAGAAAAAAAATATATAGAAGTAGAAAGAGGAAATGAAGAAGAAGCAAAAGAGATGAAAAAGAGGAGCAAGAACAAGAGAAAGAGCAAGAAAAAAAAGAAGATAAAGAAGAAGAGAAAGAAGAAGACGAAGAAGAGGAAGGGAGAAAGTGAAAGAACAAGAAGAAGACGAAGACAATGGAGAAGATGAAATAAAGGAAAAAAAATTGAAAAAGAAGATGAAGAAGAAGAGAAAAAAGAAGAAGAAGAAGAGGATATAGGGGATAAGGAAAAGGAAAAATAATAAGGAGAATAAGAGGAAAAAGATAAAGAAACGGAAGATGAAAAAGAAGAGGAATAAGAAGCGAAAGAAGAAGAGGAAGAAGGAGAAGCAGAATAAGAAGACGAAGAAGAAGAGGAAGTAGATGAAGACGAAGAAAAAAAGGAAAAGGAGAAATAAGAAGAGAAAGAAGATGAGGCAGAAGAAGAGGAGGAAGAAGAATAAGAGGAAGGGGAAGGAGAAAAGGAAGAGGTATATGAAGAATAGGAAGAAGAAGAAGAAGAGAAAGAAGAAGAAGATAAATGCGAAGAAGGAGAAAAGAAACCAGAAGAGGAAGCAGAAGAACAAAAAGAATAAAAAGAAAAAGAGGAAGAAAACGAATAATAATACTAAGAAAAAAATTATGAAGAAGAATAAGAGAAAAAAGAGGAAAAAAAGAAAAGGAAGAAGAAGAGATAAAAGAAGAAGGAGAACACGAAGAAAAAGAAGATGAAGATGAAGAAAAAGAAGAAGAAGAGGAAAAAGAAAAGAAATAAGATTAGGAAGGAGAATAAGAGGAACAGGAGGAAGAAGAAACAGAAAAAGAGAAAGAGGCAAGGGAAGCGGAATATGAAGAAAAGGAAGAAGAAGATAAATGCGAAAAGGAGAAGAGGAACCAGAAGAGGAAGCAGAGGATCACAAAGAAGAAAAAGAAGAGGCAGAAAAAAAACGAAGAAGAAAAATAAGAAGAATAATAACAAGAAGAAGATGATGAAGAAAAAAAAATAGAAAGAAGAAAAATGAAAAAAAGAAGAAGAGATAAAAGAAGAAAAAGAAGATAAAGACGAAGACAAAGAAGAAGAAGAAAAAAAGAACAAGAAAAGTAGAAAAGAAAGAAAAGATGAGGAAGAGAAAAAGAAGATGAAGAAGTAGAAGAAGTAGAAGAAGTAGAAGAAGTAGAAAAAGAAGATGGAGGAAAAAAGGAAGAGAAAGATGAAGAGAAGAAAGCACAAGAAGAAGAAATGAAGATAAAAAGAAGAGAAAGAACAAGATATGAAAAAAGAAGATGAGAAAGAAGAAGAAGAAGAGGAGGAATAAAAAGATGAAGAAATAAGAAAATGAAGAAGAGGACAAAGAAGAAGATGAAGAAAAGGCAGAAGAAAAAAAGAATATGAAGAAGGAGAAGGAGAAGAAGAAGCGAAAGCGAAAGCGAAGGAAGAAGATGCAAAAAAAAGTGGAGATGTGAAAGTTGAAGAAGAAGAAGAAGAGAAGAAATAAGAAGAAGAAGAGGACATAGAAGAAGATGAAGAAATGGAAGAAGAAGAAGAAGAAAAAAACATGAAGAAGTAGAAAAAGGAAATAAGGAGACGAAGAAGAAGCAAAAGAGATTAAAAAAAAGAGAAAGAGCAAGAGAAAGAGCAAGAAAAAAATAAGAGAAAGAAGAAGAGAAAGAAGAAGACGAAAAAGAGGAAGGGAGAAAGAGGAAGAACAAGAAGAAGACGAAGACGATGGAGAAGATGAAATAAAGGAAAAAGAAAAAGAAAAAGAAAAAGAAGACGAAGAAGAGAAAAAAAAGAAGAAGAAGAAGAGGATATAGGGGATAAGGAAAAGGAAAAATAATGAGGAGAATAAGAGGAAAGAGATAAAGAAACGGAAGATGAAAAAGAAGAGGAATAAGAAGCGAAAGAAGAAGAGGAAGAAGGAGAAGCAGAAGAAGAAGACGAAGAAGAAGAGGAAGAAGAAGACGAAGTAAAAGAGAGCGAAGAAGAAGAAGAAGAAGGGGAAGGAAAAAAGGAAGAGGCATATGAAGAATAGGAAGAAGAAGAAGAAGAGAAAGCAGAAGAAGGTAAATGCGAAGAAGGAGAAGAGGAAGCAGAAGAACAAAATGAAGAAAAAGAAGAGGAGGAAGAAAAAAAGACGAAAAAGAAAAATAAGAAGAATAATAATAAGAAGATGATGATGAAGAAGAAAAAGAGAAAGGAGAAGAAAAAAAAGAAAAAGAAGAAGTCGTAAAAGAAGAAGAAGAAGATAATGAAGATGAAGAGGAAGAAAAAGAAGATGAAGACGAAGAAAAAGAAGAAGAAGAGAAATAAGAAAAGAAATAAGATGAGGAAGAAGAAGAAGCTAAAGAGGAGGAAGAAGAAACGAAAGACGAGGAAGGGAAAAAGAAGATGAAGAAGTAGAAGAAGCAGAAAAAGAAGATGAAAAAAAGGAGGAAAAGATGAAGAGAAGAAAAAAGAAAAAGAAGAAAAAAAGAAGAGAAAGAAGAGAAGGAGAAAGAACAAGAGATGAAAGAAGAAAAAGAGAAAGAAGAAGAGAAAGAAGGAGAAAAAGACAAAGAAGAAGACGAAAAGGAAGATGAGGAAAAGAAAAAGAAGATGAAGAAGTAGAAGAAGCAGAAAAAGAAGAGAAAGAAGAAAAGGAGAAAGAACAAGAGATGAAAGAAGAAAAAGGGAAAGAAGAAGAGAAAGAAGGAGAAGAAGACAAAGAAGAAGATGAAAAGAAAGATGAGGAAAAGAAAAAAAAGATGAAAAAGTAGAAGAAGCAGAAAAAGAAGATGAAAAAAAAGGAGGAGAAAGATGAAGAGAAGAAAGAACAAGGAGAAGAAAAGAAGATACAAAGAGAGAGTTCTGAGTTTGTGAGAGTAAGACGTGTTTTTTGTTTGCGCTCCGTACTTTTAATTATTTTTGTTCTTTAATTTGTTGTAAATTTATACATTATTTGTGTATTGGTGATTATTGCATTTTTAGTTTTGATACTGCCGTGATTTTTGCTTCTAAACACTGTGTTTTTTATTTTTTTTTTATTTTATTTTATTTATTTATTTATATAAAGAAATTGACAACATTCGTGAGTCAAATTATAAAATTACAAAATTAAAATTATAAACAGAAACGGGAAAAAGAAAAAGCCTAATACTAACAATATATAGCAATGATATCACCAACCCGATGGGGGTGTTTTATTTGCCGGTCCGACGAGCTATGCCCCAAATCACAGCCAGATATGGTTAGTGATATCATTGAAACTAAGCAAGATAGAAGAAGTTAAAAAAAGGTTATAAAAATATAAGAAAAAATAAAAAATCTTAAAAAGTAAAATATGATAAGAGAAATCACTACACAAGTAAGGAGAATTGCATAGGTGCATTCTCACAACTGTGGTGTGTGTGTGATTTCTCTGAAATATGCTAAAAGAGAAGATTTTATTAAGGAAAGAGAGAGTTCAGAACTAAATACATGAAAATAAGTATTGTACTTAGTACATAGATCACGGAACGCACTGTACAAGGAATAGTTACAGTTACATATAGGTAAATAAAGAGGACAGAAGTGACGAGAAGCACGGGAAGGAACTAGGAAGTTGACTTGAAATAGAAGAGAAGGCGAATCAATACTACCGTTAATCAACTTATGTAGAAAAGTAATACCCCAAGATCCAAAAGAAGAAGCCTACTACGATAAGACGGTAGACGAAGGTTACCATCCCAGTTTAGATTGCGCAAGGCAAAAAGAAGAAATTGCTTCTGAACCGATTCAATACGGTCCTGATACAATTTCTGCTGTGGCGACCATATAATAGAACAATATTCTAAAATAGGACGTACCAGCGAGACAAAAAGAAGTTTAGTGACAAACGGATCATTAAACTCTTTAGACCATCGTTTAATAAAACCAAGTACACTTTTGGCTTCATTAACGATGGTTAGAATATGGGTATTGAAATCTAAGTTTACAGTCAAAGAGCACACCGAGATCTTTGATTGTAGAAATACGTTGCAAGGACACATTGTTGATTGTGTAATCAGCAAAAAATGGACTGGTACGACAGAAAGCCATTGTCATACACTTAGAACAATTTAGATGCAACTGATTAGCTTTACACCAATTTTGAAAGGATATTAGATCATCCTGTAGGCGTAGATGATCTATTGAGTTCTTGTATGAGAGACAGAGTTTTACATCATCTGCATACATGAATATCCTAGAGTAAGAAATACAGCTGGGAAGGTCATTTATAAATAGGGAGAAAAGTAGAGGGCCCAAGTGACTACCCTGAGGAACACCCGAAGAGATAAATATGACCTTCGAAATAGATGTTCTCAACAGAACTCTTTGGGTTGACAAAGAACAATAGATGAAACCAGAAAAATAGAAAGAATAAGAGAAAGAAGAAGAAAGAGACAAAGAAGAAGAGGAAGAAAATAAGAAAAGGAAGATGAGGAAGAGAAAAAGAAGATGAAGAAGTAGAAGAAGCAGAAAGGAAAAAAGGAGGAGAAAGATGAAGAGAAGAAAGAACAATAAGAAGAAATGAAGATAAAAAGAGGAGAAAGAACAAGAGATGAAAAAAGAAAATCAGAAAGAAGATGCGAAAGAAGAAGAAGAAGAGGAATAAAAAGATGAAGAAGAGGAAGAGCAAAAAGAGAAGGACGAAGAAGAAGAAGAAGAGGACCAAGAAGAAGATGAAGAAAAGGAAGAAGAAGATAAAGAATATGAAGAAGGAGATGAAGAAGAAGAAGCGAAATAGAAGGAAGAAGATGCAAAAGAAAGTGAAGATGAGAAAGTTGAAGAAGGAGAAGAAGAAGAGATTAAACAAGATGCAGTAGAAGAGGAAGAGAAAAAAGAAGAAGAAGAGGACAAAGAAGAAGATGAAAAAAAGGAAGAAGAAAAAGAAGAAAAAACTATGAAGAAGGAGAAAAAGGTAAAAAAGAACGTAAAGAAGAAAAAAAAAGAGATGAAAAAGAAGAAGAAGAAGAAGAGGACAAAAAAGAAGATGAAGAAAAGGCAGAAGAAGAAAAAGAATATGAAGAAGAAGAAGAGAAAGAGCAAGAAAAAAAAGAAGAGGACGAAGAAGAGGAAGAAGAAGAAGCAGAAGACGAAAAAGAAGAGAGAGAAGAAGAAGAAGGAGAAGAAAATGAAGACGAAGAAAAAACGAAGAGGAGAAATAAGAAGAAGAAGAAAAAGACGACGAAGAAGAAGAAGAAGAGAAAGAGGACGAAGAAGAAGAAGATGTAGAGGAAGAGGAAAAGGAAGAGAAATATGAAGAAAATGAAGAAGAAAAAGAAGAGGAAGAAGAAGAAGATAAATGCGAAAAAGGAGAAGAGGAACTAGAAGGGGAAGCAGAAGAACAAAAAGAAGAAAAAGAAGAAGAAGACGAAAAAGACGATGAAGAATAATAATAATAAGAAGAAAATTATAAAGAAGAAGAAGAGAAAGAAGAAGAAACAAGTAAGGAAACACTAGTCGGAGGTGCCCGACTAGGAAATACCCTTAACCCCGCCTATCGGCGGCTTTAAATGCACTTCAAAGTTTATATAATTTTAAATTAAATTAAAAAATTAAAAAAAAACAGAAAAAGATTAAGTAACTTGCATAAAAAAAATTTTAACGTCAGCTAAGAGAATCGAACCCGAGACTTTATGTCGGCGATCATCGCTTCTACCAACACAGCCATTGCAATACTGAAGAGTGAGATAGCGAATTCCTAAGTAAAGTTATTGAGCTACTGAGCTACTGCTACTGAGCTGCTGAACTTCTGCTTAAAATTCATCCCCAATTTGTCTTTGTTGTTTTTATACCCTGAACCCATTAAAAATGGGTAATCAGGGTATAATGGTTTTGTTGCAGCCCAAA
This sequence comes from Drosophila fulvimacula, assembly GCA_035045555.1. Taxonomy (NCBI): domain Eukaryota; kingdom Metazoa; phylum Arthropoda; class Insecta; order Diptera; family Drosophilidae; genus Drosophila; species Drosophila fulvimacula. The sequence continues at coordinate 10,237 of JAWNOX010000140.1, forward strand.
TGTATGTAACAGGCAGAAGGAGGCGTGGCAGACCCTATAAAGTATATATATTCTTGATCAGGACGACAAGGCGAGTCGATTGAGCCCTGTCCGTCTGTCTGTCTGTCCGTCTGTCCGTCCGTCCGTCTGTCCGTCTGTCCGTATGTTTGAACGCGTGGATCTCAGAACCTATAATAGCTAGAGACTTGAACTTTTTTTTTATAGATTCGTGTATATCACGCGCAGGTCGAGTTTGTTTTAGAAATTCGATAACTCTTCTCGTTCTTTTTTATCGATTAAAAACGAAATCGATTTTCAGTTTTAAAATTATATCTTCTACATCTTTATAGTTAGAGACTCCAAATCTTGTATTTAGCTTAATGGGACTTTTATACAATTTTGATTTTTGTTAAATTTTGGATGCCACGCCCCCTTCGCCTAAATTTTCAAAACACTTATTTCAAATACTAGAGACTTGTGCTTTTGCACATACACGCATATGAATGATATAATTACGCTGCGCAAGTTTGATTAAGAAAGTCGATCTACAAAAAAAGTTATTAAGCATTTAGTTTCCCATAAAACGCACATATTGGCGCAGCGAAGGCGCTGAGTAAACTGCGCAGTTAGCAGAGCGTATGCGTGTGCGTGTGTATGTATGCGTTGCTTGCAATATACATACATATGTATGTACACAAGTACATACTGTATATATTTACATATATGTATGTATGTATGTATACATGTATATAAAATAAGAGGAACATTGATATAACTTAAATAAAGTCAATATAATATACATATGTATGTACATACATACATATAAATAGATGAAATGCATTATGTTATTAAACGAAACGTTTACCAAACGTTTACGTACACACGCGCATGGCAACAGCAGCAGAAGCTCTAGAAAATTCGAAGAATTCATAACAACAACAACAAAGACAAATTTGGGATGAATTTTAAGCAGAAGTTCAGCAGCTCAGTAGCAGCAGCTCAGTAGCTCAATAACTGTACTTAGGAATTCGCTATCTCACTCTTATGTATTGCAACGGCTGTGTTGATAGAAGCGATGATCGCCTACATAAAGTCTCGGGTTCGATTCTCTAAGCTGACGTCAAAACTTTTTTTATGCAAGTTACTTAATCTTTTTTTTTTTTTTTAATTTTTTAATTTAATTTAAAATAATTATATATAAACTTTGAAGTGCATTTAAAGCCGCCGATAGGCGGGGTTCAGGGTATTTCCTAGTCGGGCACCTCCGACTAGAGTTTCCTTACTTGTTTATTTATTTATTTATTTATATATATAAAGAAAATTGACTACATTCGTGAGTCAAATTATAAAATTACAAAATTAAAAATTATAAACCGAACAGGAAAAAAATAGCCTAATACTAACAATATATAGCAATGATATCACCAACCCGATGGGAGTGTTTTATTTGCCGGACCGACGAGCTATGCCCCAAATCACAGCCAGATATGGTTAGTGATATCATTGAAACTAAGCAAGATAGAAGAAGTTAAAAAAAGGTTATAAAAATATAAGAAAAAATAAAAATCTTAAAAAGTAAAATACGATAAGAGAAATCACTACACAAGTAAGGAGAATTGCATAGGTGCATTCTCACAACTGTGGTGTGTGTGTGATTTCTCTGAAATATGCTAAAAGAGAAGATTTTATTAAGGAAAGAGAGAGTTCAGAACTAAATACATGAAAATAAGTATTGTACTTAGTACATAGAACATGAAACGCACTGTACAAGGAATAGTTACCGTTACATATAGGTAAATAAAGAGGACAGAAGTGACGAGAAGCACGGGAAGGAACTAGGAAGTTGACTTCAAATAGAAGAGAAGGCGAATCAATACTACCGTTAATTAACTTGTGTGGAAAAGTGATACCCAAGACTATTCTACGATTGATTAACGATGGAAGATTCAAAAGAAGAAGCCTACTATGATAAGAAGGTAGACGAAGGTTACCATCCCAGTTTAGATTGCGCAAGGCAAAAAGAAGAAATTGCTTCTGAACCGATTCAATACGGTCCTGATACAATTTCTGCTGTGGCGACCATATAATAGAACAATATTCTAAAATAGGACGTACCAGCGAGACAAAAAGAAGTTTAGTGACAAACGGATCATTAAACTCTTTAGACCATCGTTTAATAAAACCAAGTACACTTTTGGCTTCATTAACGATGGTTAGAATATGGGTATTGAATCTAAGTTTACAGTCAAAGAGCACACCGAGATCTTTGATTGTAGAAATACGTTGCAAGGACACATTGTTGATTGTGTAATCAGCAAAAAATGGAGTGGTACGATAGAAAGTCATTGTCATACACTTAGAACAATTTAGATGCAACTGATGCTTTACACCAATTTTGAAAGGATATTAGATCATCCTGTAGGCGTAGATGATCTATTGAGTTCTTGTATGAGAGACAGAGTTTTACATCATCTGCATACATGAATATCCTAGAGTAAGAAATACAGCTGGGAAGGTCATTTATAAATAGGGAGAAAAGTAGAGGGCCCAAGTGACTACCCTGAGGAACACCCGAAGAGATAAATATGACCTTCGAAATAGATGTTCTCAACAGAACTCTTTGGGTTCTACCCTTTAAATAGGAAGCAATTCAAAACAGAAGTTTAGGAGAAAATCCCAATTGGTCAAGCTTTTGAAGCAAGATGTCATGCTGAACAGAGTCAAATGCCTTACTGAAATCAGTGTATATAACATCTGTTTGCATTTTCTTTAAAAAGCTTTCATTGACTAGGGATGAAAATTCTAATAAGTTTGTCGAGGTTGATCGATTGTGAACAAAACCATGCTGCGATGGTGAAATAATGGATTTACAAAAGTGGTGTAAATTAGAAGTTATAATTTTTTCAAATAACTTCGGAATAGCAGAAAGCTTGGCAATGCCTCTGTAATTTGAAATATCAGATCTTCCGACTTTTTTATACAGAGGAATCATAAATGATTCTTTCCAAATTGAAGGAAATACCGAGGTATCAAGAGACAAATTAAACAGTTTTAATAAAGGTGACCACAAAGAAGCACTGCATTCTTTAATCACACAACTAGGAATACCATCCGCCCCCGGAGAGAACGACGATTTCAACGTACGCATAGCGGATAAAAGAGAGACAGGAGAAATATTAGAAACCATAATAGCATTTCCATTAATTTCAGAATTTAAAATTGGAAAAGAATTGGTTTCTGAAATGACAGTTGAATAAGTGGATTGGAAGAACTTTGCAAATAGATCTGAGGTATCTTGATCATTGCAAATACTGTCACAACCTAGGAAAAACGAGGATGGAAACCCAGAAGATTTACGCTTCAAATTTACAAATGAATAAAATCTTTTGGGATCACGAGCAAACTGCCTTTTACAGCGTATAAGGTAATTCTCATAACAACGAGAGTTTAAAATATTGAAATTGGCCTTAGCTAAGGAGTATTTAGACCAATCAACGACCGAACCCGACATTTTGAACTTTTTAAAACATTTAGATTTAAAATTTTTTAGAGTTGAAAGAGTCGAAGTGAACCAGGGAGGTTTATTAGAAAGAGATTTGGGAAAACACATAGGAAGACACATACATGTTGCCACGCGCGTGTGTACGTAAACGTTTCGTTTAATAACATAATGCATTTCATCTATTCATATGTATATTATATTGACTTAATTTAAGTTATATCAATGTTACTCTTATTTTATATATATGTAAATATATATATACAGTATGTACATACATACATATGTATGTATGTATATTGCAAGCAACGCATACATACACATGCACACGCATACGCTCTGCTAACTGCGCAGTTTACTCAGCGACTGCGCTGCGCCAATATGTGCATGTTATGGGAAACTAAATGCTTAATAACTTTTGTAGATCGACTTTCTTAATCAAACTTGCGCAGCGTAATTATATCATTCATATGTGTGCATGTGCAAAAGCACAAGTCTGTAGTATTTGAAATAAGTGTTTTGAAAATTTGGGCGAAGGGGGCGTGGCATCCAAAATTTAACAAAAATCAAAATTGTATAAAAGTCCCATTAAGCTAAATACAAGATTTGGAGTCTTTAACTATCAAGATATAGAAGATATAATTTTAAAACTGAAAAGCGATTTCGTTTTTAATCGATAAAAAAAGAACGAGACGAGTTATCGAATTTCTAAAACTCGACCTGCGCGTGATATACACGATTTTATAAAAAAAAGTTCAAGTCTCTAGCTATTATAGGTTCTGAGATCCACGCGTTCAAACATACGGACAGACGGACAGACAGACAGACGGACAGGGCTCAATCGACTCGCCTTGTCGTCCTGATCAAGAATATATAAACTTTATGGGGTCTGACACGCCTCCTTCTGCCTGTTACATACATTTGGGCTGCAACAAAACCATTATACCCTGATTATCCATTTTTAATGGGTTCAGGGTATAAAAATAGGATGAAGAAAAAAAAGAGATTAAGAAGAAGAAACTAAAAATAAGAAGAAGAAATAAAAGAAGAAGAAAAAGAAGACGAAAAAGAAGAAAAAGAAGAAAAAAAAAAGAAGAAGAAAAAGGAGATGAAGACGAAGAAAAAGAAGAAGAAAAAGGAGATGAAGACGAAGAAAAAGAAGAAGAAGAGAAAGAAGATGAGGAAGGAGAAGAAGAAAAAGAAGAAAAGGAAGAGGAAAAGGGAGAGGAATATGAAGAAAAGGACGAAGAAGAAGAAAAGAAAGAAGAAGAAAAAAACAAGAAGAAGAAAATAAGAAAAGCAAGATGAGGAAGAGAAAAAGAAGGTGAAGAAGAAGAAGAAGCAGAAAAAAAAGATGAAGGAAAAAAGGAGGAGAAAGATGAAGAGAAGAAAGTGCAAGAAGAAGAAATGAAGATAAAAAGAAAAGAAAGAACAAGAGATGAAAAAAGAAAAACAGAAAGAAGGTGAGAAAGAAGAAGAAGAAGAGGAATAAAAAGATGAAGAAGAGGAGGAGCAAAAAGAGAAGGAAAAAGAAGAAGAAGAGGACAAAGAAGAAGATGAAGAAAAGGCAGAAGAAGAAAAGGAATATGTAGAAGGAGAAGAAGAAGAAGAAGCGAAAGAGAAGCAAGAAGATGGAAAAGAAAGTGAAGATGAGAAAGTTGAAGAAGGAGAAGAAGAGGAAGAGGAAGAGAATAAATAAGAAGAAGAAGAGGACAAAGACGAAGACGAAGAAATGGAAGCAGAAGAAGAATAAAATATGAAAAAGTAGAAAAAGGAAAAAAGGAGATGAAGAAATAGCACAGAGATGAAAAAGAAGAGAAAGAGCAAAAGAAAGAGCAAGAAAAAAAGAAGAGGAAGAAGAAGGGGAAGAAGGAGAAGCAGAAGAAGAAGCCGAAGAAGAAGAGAGAAAGAAGAAGAAGAAGAAAATGAAGACGAAGAAAAAACGAAAAGGAGAAATGAGAAGACAAAGAAGATGAGGAAGAAGAAGAAGAAGAAGAGAAAGAGGTGGAAGAAGAAGAAGAGGGAGAGGAAGAGGAAAAGGAAGAGGAATATGAAGAAAATGAAAAAGAAGAAGAAGAGGAAGAAGAAAAAGATAAATGCGAAGAAGGAGAAGAGGAACCAGAAGAGGAAGCAAAAGAAAAAAAAGAAGAAAAAGAAGAAGAGGAAGAAAAAGACGATGAAGAATAATAATAATAAGAAGAATATTATCAAGAAGAAAGAAGAATAAAAAAAGAAAAGGAAGAAGAAGAGATAAAAGAAGAAGAAGAACAAGAAGAAAAAGAAGAACAAGAGAAATAACAAAAGAAATAAGATGAGGAAGGAGAAGAAAAGGAACAGGAGGAAAAAGAAAAAGAAGAAAAAAAAAGACAAAGAAGAAAAATAAGAAGAATAATAATAAGAAGAAGATGATGATGAAGAAGAGAAATAGAAAGAAGAAGAAAAAAAAGAAGAAGAGATAAAAGAAGAAGAAGAAGAAGGAGAAGAAAAAGAAAAAGAAGATGAAGACGAAAAAAAGAAGAAGAAGAGAAATAAGAAAAGAAATAAGATGAGGAAGAAGAAATAGAGGAACTTAGAAAGAAGAAGAAGAAGGGAAAGAAGAAACGAAAGATGGGAAAGAGAAAAAGAACATGAAGAATTAGAAGAAGCAGAAAAAAAAGATGAAAAAAAAAGGCGGAGAAAGAACAAGAGATGAAGGAGAAGAAGAAGAAAAAAAGATGAGAAAGAAGAGAAAAAAAAGAATAAGAGATGAAAGCAAAAAAAAGAAAGAATAAGAGAAAGAAGAAGAAGAAAAGAAGAACAAAAAAAGAAAGAAAAGATAAGGAAGAGAAAAAGAAGATGAAGAAGTAGAAGAAGCAGAAAAAGAAGATTAAGGAAAAAAGGAGGAGAAAGATGAAGAGAAGAAAGTGCAAAAAGAAGAAATGAAGATAAAAAGAAGAGAAAGAACCAGATATGAAAAAAGAAAAAGAGAAAGAAGATGAGAAAAAAGAAGAAGAAGAGGAGGAATAAAAAGATGAGGATAAGAGGAGGAAAAAAAAACGAAGAAATAAGAAGAAGAGGACAAAGAAGAAGATGAAGAAAAGTAAGAAGAAGAAGAGAAAGAGAAGGAAGAGGAACAAAAAGAAAGTGAAGAAAAAGAAGAGAAAGAAGAAGAAGAAGAGGAAGAGAAGAAGGAAGAAGAACGAAAAGCAAGTGAGGAAAAAGTAGAGAAAGAAAAAGAAGAAGAAGAAGAAAAAGAAGAGGAAGAGAAGAAAAAAGAAGAAGAAGAAGAGGACAATGAAGAAGATGAAGAAAAGGAAGAAGAGAAAAAATATGAAGAAGGAGAAAAAGGAAAAAAGAAGATAAAGAAGGAGAAAAAGGAAAAAAGAAGATAAAGAGCAAGATAATGAGCAAGAAAGAAGAAGAAGAGGAAATATGAAGACGAAGAATAAGAAGAAAAAGAAGATAAAGCCGAAGAAAAAACAGATGAAGATGAAGAAAATGAAGATGAAGACGAAGAATAAGAAGAGAAATAAGGAAAGAAATAAGATGAGGAAGAAGAAGAAGAGGAAGATAAAGAGGAAAAGGAAGAGGAATATGAAGAAAAGGAAGAAGAAGAAGAAGACAAAGAAGAAGATAAATGCGAAGAACGAGAAGAGGAACCAGAAGAGGAAGCAGAGGAACAAAAAGAAGAAAAAAAGAAGAGGAAGAAAAAAAGACAAAGAAGAATAATAATAAGAAGAAGATGATGAAGAAGAAAAAGATAAAGAAGAACAAAAAAGAAGAGGAAGAAGAAGAGATAAGTGAATAAGAAAAAGAAGAAGAAGAAGAGAAAAGGAAGATGAAGACGAAGAAAAAGAATATCAAGAGAAATAATAAAATAAATAAGATGAGGAAGAAGAAGATGAGGAAGAAGAAAATAAGAAGAGGAAGAGCAAGATGAAGAGGAAGAGGAATATGTAGAAGAGGGAGAAGAAGAAGAAGAGAAAGAACAAAAAGAAGACGAAGAAGAAGACGAGAAAGAAGAAACGAAAGATGCGGAGGAGAAAAAGCAGATGAAAAAGTAGAAGAAGCAGAAAAAGAAGATTAAGAGAAAGAGGAGGAGGAAGATAAAGAGAAGAAAGAAGAAGAAGAAGAGAAAAGGATAAAAAGAAGAGAAAGAGAAAAAACAAGAGATGGAAGAAGAAAAAGAGAAAGAAGAAGAGGAAGAGGAGGCAGAAGAAGGAGAAGAAGAAGAAGAAGCGAAAGAAAAGGGACAAGATGCAAAAGAAAGCGAAGAAAAGAAAGTTGAAGATGAAGAAGAAGAAGAGGAAGAGAAGAAAGAAGAGGACGAAGAAGAAGATGAAGAAATGGATGAAGAAGAAGAAGAAGAGAAAGAGAAGGAAGAATAACGAAAATAAAGTGAAGAAAAGGAAGAGAAAGTAGAAGAAGAAGAAGAAGAGGAGCAAGAGAAGAAAGAAGATGAGGACAACGAAGAAGATGGAGAAATAGAAGAAGCAGAAGAGAAAGACGAAGAAGACGAAGAAGAAGAGAGGAAACAAGAAGAAGAAAAGGAAGAAGAAAAAGAAGACGAAGAAACAGAAGAGAAGAAAGAAGAAGAAGAAGAGGATAAAAAAGAAGAAGAAGAAAAGGAAGAGCAAGAAGAAAGTGAAGAGGAATATGAAGAAAAGGAAGAAGAAGAAGAAGATAAATGCGAAGAAGGAGAAGAAGAACCAGATGAGCAAGCAGAAGAACAAAAAGAAGAAAAAGAAGAAGAGAAAGAAAAAAAGACGAAGAAATGAAAAAAAGAACAGATAAAACAAGAAGAAAAAGAAGACGAAGTAGAAGGAAAAGAAGAAGAAGAAAAGAAGACGAAGTAAAAAATTAGAAGAATAATAATAAGAAGAAAAAGATGATGAAGAAGAAAAAGAGAAAAAAGAAGAAAAAACGAAAAAAAAGAAAAAGGGATAAAATAAGAAGAAAAAGAAGAGAAATAAGAAATAAGAAATAATAAATAAGGGAGAAGAAAGGGAAGAGGAGGAAGAAGAAGAAGAAGAAGAGCAAGAGGAAGAAGAAGAGGAATATGTAGAAGTGGGAGAAGAAGAATATGAAGAAAAAAAGAAGGCGAAGAAAAAAAAAAGAGAAAGAAGAAACCAAAGATTAGGAAGAGAAAAAGAAGATGAAGAAGTAGAAGTAGAAGAAGCAGAAAAAGAAGATGAAGAAAAAAAGGAGGAGAAAGATGAAGAGAAGAAAAAACAAGAAGAAGAAAAAAAGATGAAAAGAGGAGAAAGAACAAGAGATGAAAGAAGAAAAAGAGAAAGAAGAAGAAAAAGAAGGTGAGAAAGAAGACAAAGAGGAAGAGGAATAAGAAGAAGAAGAGAAAGAAGAAGAAAAAGAAGGTGAGAAAGAAAAAAAAGAGGAAGAGGAAGAAGAAGAAGAAGAGAAAGAAGAAGAGGAATAAAAAGATAAAGTAGGGGAGGAGCAAAAAGAGAAGAAATGAGAAGAAGAAGAGGAAGAAGAGAAAGAGAAAGCACAGGAGATGAAAGAAGAAAAAGAGTAAGAAGATGAAGAAGAGGAAGAACAAAAAGAAAAGAAATAAGAAGAGGACAAAGGAGAAGATGAAGAAATGGCAGAAGAAGAAGAGAAAGAGAAGGAAGAGGAACAAAAAGAAAGTGAAGAAAAAGAAGAGAAAGAAGAAGAAGAAGAGGAAGAGAAGAAGATGAAGAAAAAAATATGAAGAAGGAGAAAAGGGAAAAAAAGAAGATGAAAAAGAAGCAAAAGAGATGAAAAAGAAGAAAAAGAGCAAGAGAAAGAGCAAGAAAGATGAAGAAGAAGACGAAAAAGAAGATGAAGACGAAGAAAAAAAAAGAGGAGAAATAAGAAGAGAAAGAAGATTAGGAAGAAGAAGAAGAAGATTAAGAGGATGGAAGAAGAAGGGGGAGAGGATGAGGAATATGAAGAAAAGGAAAAAGAAGAAAGGGAAGAAGAAGAAGATAAATGCGAAGAAGAAGAAGAGGAACCAGAGGAGAAAGCAGAAAAAGAAAAAGAAGAAGGGGAAGAAAAAAGACGAAGAAGAATAATAATAATAAGAATAAAATAATCAAGAAGAAAAAGAGAAGGAAGAAGAAAAAAATCAGAGGAAGAAGAATAGATAAAAGAAGAAGAAGAAGAAGAAGAAGAAAAAAAGATGAAGACGAAGAAGAAGAAGGAGAAGAGAAACAAGAAAAGAAATAAGATGGAGAAGAAGAGGAACAGGAGGAAGAAGAAAAAGAAAAAGAGGAAGAGGAAGACGAATAAGAAAAAGAAGAAGAAGAAGAAAAAGAAGAAGAAGAAAAAAAGAAGAAGACGAAGATGAGGAAGAGAAGAAGAAAATGAAGAAGTAGACGAAGCAGAAAAATAAGACGAAGAAGGAGAGGTGGAGAAATATGAAGAGAAGAAAGAACAAGATGCAGAAAAAAAGATAAAAAGAATTGAAAGAGAAAGAAGAAGAGATGAAAGAAGAAAAAGAGAAAGAAGAAGATGAAGAAGAGGAAGAACAAAAAGAGAAGAAATAAAATGAGGACAAAGAAGATGAAAAATTGAAGAAAAGGAAGAGAAAGAGAAGAAAGAAGAAGAAAAAGAGGAAGAGTAGAAAGAAGAAGAAGAGGACAAAGAAGAAGATGAAGAAAAGGAAGAAAAAGAAGAAGGAAAAAATATGAAGAAGGAGAATAAGGAAAAAAAGAATATGAAGAAGAAGCAAAAGAGATGAAAAAGAAGAGAAAGAGCAAGAAAGAAGAAGAAGAGAAAGAAGAAGACGAAAAAAACGAAAAAAGGAAGGGAGAAAGAGGAAGAGCAAGAAGAAGATGAAGAAGAAGACGAAGGAGAAGATCAGTTAAAGGAAGAAATAAAGAAAGAATAAGAAAAAGAAAATTAAGAAGAAGAGAAAAAAGAAGATGAAGAAGAAGAGGATATACGGGAAAGGAAAAGGAAAAAGAATAAGGAGAATAAGAGGAAAAAGATGAAGAAACGGAAGATGACTAGGAAGAGGAATAAGAAGCGAAAGAAGAAGAGGAAGAAGGAGAAACAGGAGAAGAAGACGAAGAAGAAGAGAGAGAACAAGAAGAAGAAAAGGAAGAGAAGAAATAAGAACAAGAAGAAGAAGAGGACAAAAAAGAAGATGAAGAAAAGGAAGAGGATGAAGAAGAAAAAGCTATGAAGAAGGAGAAAAAGGAAAAAAGAAGGTGAAGAAGAAACAAAAGCGATAAAAAAGAAGAGAAAGAGCAATAGAAAGAGCAAGAAAGAAAAAGAAGAGAAAGAAGACGAAGGCGAAGAAAAAGAAGAAGAAGAGAAATAAGAAACGATATAAGATGAGGAAGAAGAAGAAGAAGAGGAAGAGGAGGAAGAAAAAGAAGAAGAAGAGCAAGAGGAAGAGGAATATGTAGAAGAGGGAGAAGAAGAAGAAGAGAAAGAAGACGAAGAAGACGAAAAAAAGAAATGGAGAAAGAGGAAGAGCAAGAAGAAGATGAAGAAGAAGACGAAGGAGAAGATGAATTAAAGGAAAAAGAAGAAGAAAAAGAAGATGATGAAGAAGAAGAGAAAAAAGAAGATAAAGAAAAAGAGGATATACGGGAAAAGGAAGAGGAAGAAGAATAAGGAGAATAAAAAAATAAGAAGAAAAAGATGAAGAAACGGAAGATGGATAGGCAGAGGAATAAGAAGCGAAAGAAGAAGAGGAAGAAGCGAAAGAGAAGAAAGAACACGGAAAAGAAAGTGAAGGTGAGAAAGTTGAAGAAGAAGAAGAAGAGGAAGAGAAAGAGAAGAAATAAGAAGAAAAAGAGGACAAAGACGAAGATGAACAAATGGAAGAAGAAAAAGAAAACAAAATATGAAAAAGTGGAAAAAGGAAAAAAGGAGATGAAAAAGAAGCAAACGAGATGAAAAAGAAGAGAAAGAGCAAGAAAAAAAAGAAGGGGAAGAAGGAGAAGCAGAAGAAGAAGACGAAAAAGAAGAGGAAGAAGAAGAGAGAGAAGAAGAAGAAGAAAATGAAGACGAAGAAAAAACGAGTAGGAGAAATAAGAAGAGAAAGAAGATGAGGAATAAAAAGAAGAAGAAGAGGAAGAGGAGGCAGAAGAAGAAGAGGGAGAGGAAGAGGAAAAAGAAGAAGAATATGAAGAAAAGTAAAAAGAAGAAGAAGAGGAAGAAGAAGAAGATAAATGCGAAGAAGGAACCAGAAGAGGAAGCAGACGACAAAAAAAAAGAAAAGAAGAAGAGGAAGAAAAAAGACGAAGAAGAAAAATAAGAAGGATAATAATAAGTAGAAGAAAAACAGAAAGATGAAAAGAAGAGGAAGTGATAAAGGAAGAAGAAAAAGAAGAAGAAGAAGAAGAAGAAGAAAAAGAAGATGAAGAAGAAGAAAAAGAAAAAGAATAAGAAGAGAAATAAGAAAAGAAATAAGATGAGGAAGGAGAAGAAGAGGAAAAGACGGAAGAAGAAGAAGAAGAGAAAGAAGAAACGAAAGATGAGGAAGAGAAAAAGAAGATTAATAAGTAGAGTCTGAAAAAGAAGATGAAGGAAAAAATATGAGAAAGAAGACAAAGAAAGAACAAGAGATGAAAGAAGAAAAAGAGAAATATTAGGAGAAAAAAGAAGAAGAAGGTAAAGAAGAAAAAGAGAAAGAAGAAGAGTAGGAAGATGAAGAAGAGGACGAACAAAAAGAGAAGAAATAAAAAGAGGACAAAGAAGATGAAGAAATGGAAGAAGAAGAAGAGAACGAAAGAAAGAAGAAGAAGAAGAGGAAGAGAAGAAAGATGAAGAAGAGGACAAAGAAAAAGATGAAGAAAAGGAAGAAGAAGAAGAAAAAAACTATGAAGAAGGAGAAAAATGAAAAAAAGCAGGTGAAGAAGAAACAAAAGATATGAAAAAGAAGAGAAAGAGCAAGAAAGAAGAAGAAGAGAAAGAAGACGAAGAAGAAGAAGACGAAAAAAAGGAAGACGTCAGAGTTCAAGAGCATAAACATAGAGACACTTTGTCGCTTTGTTTACATAACATAACCACCGCCAAGTGCTGTAATATGATCAGCCGCTTATATGTGGACTGGCCTGCAGCGTGAGATCTGCAGCGTAAGCACTATGACGTTCTGACCATTCGGTCCCAAGCGCATGTCAATGTATATGCCTTCTACATTGCACCAGCAAACAAACAGCAACAACAGCAAAGCGCCGCTGAATGCCAGAAGTTCTTATCCGGGAAGGCAAAAGATTCTTGCAGACGGTTGTCCAGAATAACATCGACACCAACTTGAACATTCGGATCTGTGCCTTCATCCGCTTCTTCGGTCGATGGATTTGAGCCTCCAATAGACATTTCCGTTTCTGCATCGGTGAACATCTCGTCGCCGGCAAAACTGCAATTAACAAACTGCACTGAACCGGAGCCACAATTGCCACGCGCTGTAAAGTAAAAAGAAGGAACAAAGCACCGCTGAATGCCAGGAGGGACGTAAAACGTATATTCTGAGTGAGTAGAGTAGTAGTTAGCTTTATCTTCTAGTTCTTCTCCTTCCTCATCTTCTTTCTCTTCTTCTTCTTTTTCTTCGTCTTCATCTCCTTTTTCTTATTCTTTTTCTTCGTATTCATCTCCTTTTTCTTCTTCTTTTTTTTTCTTCTTTTTCTTCTTTTTCGTCTTCTTTTTCTTCTTCTTTTATTTCTTCTTCTTATTTTTAGTTTCTTCTTCTTAATCTCTTTTTTTTCTTCATCCTATTTTTATACCCTGAACCCATTAAAAATGGATAATCAGGGTATAATGGTTTTGTTGCAGCCCAAATGTATGTAACAGGCAGAAGGAGGCGTGTCAGACCCCATAAAGTTTATATATTCTTGATCAGGACGACAAGCCGAGTCGATTGAGCCCTGTCCGTCTGTCTGTCTGTCCGTCTGTCCGTATGTTTGAACGCGTGGATCTCAGAACCTATAATAGCTAGAGACTTGAACTTTTTTTTATAAAATCGTGTATATCACGCGCAGGTCGAGTTTTAGAAATTCGATAACTCGTCTCGTTCTTTTTTTATCGATTAAAAACGAAATCGCTTTTCAGTTTTAAAATTATATCTTCAATATCTTGATAGTTAAAGACTCCAAATCTTGTATTTAGCTTAATGGGAGTTTTATACAATTTTGATTTTTGTTAAATTTTGGATGCCACGCCCCCTTCGCCCAAATTTTCAAAACACTTATTTCAAATACTACAGACTTGTGCTTTTGCACATGCACACATATGAATGATATAATTACGCTGCGCAAGTTTGATTAAGAAAGTCGATCTACAAAAGTTATTAAGCATTTAGTTTCCCATAACATGCACATATTGGCGCAGCGCAGTCGCTGAGTAAACTGCGCAGTTAGCAGAGCGTATGCGTGTGCGTGTGTATGTATGCGTTGCTTGCAATATACATACATACATATGTATGTATGTACATACTGTATATATTTACATATATATAAAATAAGAGTAACATTGATATAACTTAAATTAAGTCAATATAATATACATATGAATAGATGAAATGCATTATGTTATTAAACGAAACGTTTACGTACACACGCGCGTGGCAACATGTATGTGTCTTCCTATGTGTTTTCCCAAATCTCTTTCTAATAAACCTCCCTGGTTCACTTCGACTCTTTCAACTCTAAAAAATTTTAAATCTAAATGTTTTAAAAAGTTCAAACAGTCGGGTTCGGTCGTTGATTGGTCTAAATACTCCTTAGCTAAGGCCAATTTCAATATTTTAAACTCTCGTTGTTATGAGAATTACCTTATACGCTGTAAAAGGCAGTTTGCTCGTGATCCCAAAAGATTTTATTCATTTGTAAATTTGAAGCGTAAATCTTCTGGGTTTCCATCCTCGTTTTTCCTAGGTTGTGACAGTATTTGCAATGATCAAGATACCTCAGATCTATTTGCAAAGTTCTTCCAATCCACTTATTCAACTGTCATTTCAGAAACCAATTCTTTTCCAATTTTAAATTCTGAAATTAATGGAAATGCTATTATGGTTTCTAATATTTCTCCTGTCTCTCTTTTATCCGCTATGCGTACGTTGAAATCGTCGTTCTCTCCGGGGGCGGATGGTATTCCTAGTTGTGTGATTAAAGAATGCAGTGCTTCTTTGTGGTCACCTTTATTAAAACTGTTTAATTTGTCTCTTGATACCTCGGTATTTCCTTCAATTTGGAAAGAATCATTTATGATTCCTCTGTATAAAAAAGTCGGAAGATCTGATATTTCAAATTACAGAGGCATTGCCAAGCTTTCTGCTATTCCGAAGTTATTTGAAAAAATTATAACTTCTAATTTACACCACTTTTGTAAATCCATTATTTCACCATCGCAGCATGGTTTTGTTCACAATCGATCAACCTCGACAAACTTATTAGAATTTTCATCCCTAGTCAATGAAAGCTTTTTAAAGAAAATGCAAACAGATGTTATATACACTGATTTCAGTAAGGCATTTGACTCTGTTCAGCATGACATCTTGCTTCAAAAGCTTGACCAATTGGGATTTTCTCCTAAACTTCTGTTTTGAATTGCTTCCTATTTAAAGGGTAGAACCCAAAGAGTTCTGTTGAGAACATCTATTTCGAAGGTCATATTTATCTCTTCGGGTGTTCCTCTGGGTAGTCACTTGGGCCCTCTACTTTTCTCCCTCTTTATAAATGACCTTCCCAGCTGTATTTCTTACTCTAGGATATTCATGTATACAGATGATGTAAAACTCTGTCTCTCATACAAGAACTCAATAGATCATCTACGCCTACAGGATGATCTAATATCCTTTCAAAATTGGTGTAAAGCTAATCAGTTGCATCTAAATTGTTCTAAGTGTATGACAATTACTTTCTGTCGTACCACTCCATTTTTTGCTGATTACACAATCAACAATGTGTCCTTGCAACGTATTTCTACAATCAAAGATCTCGGTGTGCTCTTTGACTGTTAACTTAGATTCAATACCCATATTCTAACCATCGTTAATGAAGCCAAAAGTGTACTTGGTTTTATTAAACGATGGCCTAAAGAGTTTAATGATCCGTTTGTCACTAAACTTCTTTTTGTCTCGCTGGTACGTCCTATTTTAGAATATTGTTCTATTATATGGCCGCCACAGCAGAAATTGTATCAGGACCGTATTGAATCGGTTCAGAAGCAATTTCTTCTTTTTGCCTTGCGCAATCTAAACTGGGATGGTAACCTTCGTCTACCGTCTTATCGTAGTAGGCTTCTTCTTTTGGATCTTCCATCGTTAATCAATCGTAGAATAGTCTTGGGTATCACTTTTCCACACAAGTTAATTAACGGTAGTATTGATTCGCCTTCTCTTCTATTTCAAGTCAACTTCCTAGTTCCTTCCCGTGCTTCTCGTCACTTTTGTCCTCTTTATTTACCTATATGTAACTGAAACTATTCCTTGTACAGTGCGTTTCGTGTTCTATGTACTAAGTACAATACTTATTTTAATGTATTTAGTTCTGAACTCTCTATTTCTTTAATAAAATCTTCTCTTTTAGCATATTTCAGAGAAATCACACAAACACCACAGTTGTGAGAATGCACCTATGCAATTATCGTTACTTGTATAGTGATTTCTCTTATCGTATTTTACTTTTTAAGATTTTTATTTTTTCTTATATTTTTATAACCTTTTTTTAACTTCTTCTATCTTGCTTAGTTTCAATGATATCACTAACCATATCTGGCTGTGATTTGGGGCATAGCTCGTCGGTCCGGCAAATAAAACACCCCCATCGGGTTGGTGTTATCATTGCTATATATTGTTAGTATTAGGCTTTTTCTTTTTCCTGTTTCCGTTTTTAATTTTAATTTTGTAATTTTATAATTTGACTCACGAATGTTGTCAATTTCTTTATATAAATAAAGAAATAAATAAATAAATATGACACGCTATATACTCCCGTTCTGCCGCTGCTTTGAGCGACAGAACTATATACTTTCTTATGTACTTTAGAAAAAGTCAATATCGAATAAAGAAAGACCGATTCATTATGTATGAAGACGTCAAAGACACACGTCTGGTTGTTTAATTATTATATGGCGACCATGACTCGTGACGTCGTCGACGTCAGTACGGCAACAGCAGCAGGCACCAGCAAACAAACAACAACAACAGCAAAGCGCCGCTGAATGGAGTTCTTATCCGGGAAGGCAAAAGATTCTTGCAGACGGTTATCCAGAATAACATCAACACCAACTTGAACATTCGGATCTGCGCCTTCATCTGCTTCTTCGGCCGATGGATTTGAGCCTGCAATAGAAATTTTCGCTTCTGCATCGGTGAACGTCTCGTCGCCGGCAAAACTGCAATTAACAAACTGCACTGAACCGGAGCCACAACTGCCACGCTCTGTAAAGTAAAAAGAAGGAACAAAGCACCGCTGAATGCCAGGAGGGACGAAAGGGAGGAAAACATATATTCTGAGTGAGTAGAGTTAAAGTGAAAGGGTAAAAAGAGGTGGGGTGCAAAATAAAATAAAGAAAAGAATAGCACACATTAAGTGGCTATTATATACAAAACAAGCACCACCTCCATGGGCAGTGGCACAAAAACTGCAACATGAACTTGACTTTTTAAAGTCATTAAAAAAGCCAGAAAATCAAGCTCACTCAGTTATACCTACAATAAAAATAATTGATAATAACCGACTAACTCCTCCTAAGCCACTACCACTTCCAAGCGAGGAAAAGAAGTGCCGAAAGGATTGCCCATGACCACTGGAGAGTGTATACTGCGAGTATGCATGCTGGACAAAAATTGGTGCGACGACCGGCACCAATACCGCCTGAGCCCATAGGCCCCGGACATCTACAGCAGAGAGTACAAGTGTGAAAGGCAGGCCGCCTTTTACACCATCGATAGAGCATCATCAAAAATTAATTTTAAATTTAAAATAAATTTAAAGAAAAATTTAAAAATTAATAACATATATATAAGAAACAAAATTATTGTAAGAAATATTGTAATATTGAGTGGAGCCTTATCTGCCCGATAGAAGTATATCCTGTAAAGCTATATGAACCATTATGTAGGGACATGTAAAAGGAATTTTTGTTCCCCCCAAAAAAAAAAAAATATTGTAAGTGGAAGCGATAACTGCATTGCTCGCTAAAGTATGGCCCGTTAAGTCATACGACAAAATAGGTAGGAGATCATTGTTAAGCATTTAAAAGAAAAAAAATGTATCCTTAATTTTTGTATAAAGTGGAACATTGTTAAGCATTTAAAAGAAAAAAAAATGTATCCTTAATTTTTGTATAAAGTGGAACATTTATATATGTATATGTATCAAATTATTAAATCCCGTTCCAACTACTAAATTTCGAGTTTGCCTTTAGTTAGGATTTTTTTTCATTCTATGAACTGTTTGTTTCCTTCTTCGAATTGTCCCACACGGCCTAGGACGACTCTTATTAACTTTTAATTCGTAATTTTTTTAAGTGAGCTCCTTGATTTCAAAATGGGAGGCCATGAGTCCAAGGTCAAAGATAGCACAGCAGACGTGATTAACGTCATAGATCTTGTGGATCCTACACCACACCTAGGCACCCAAACTCAGCTATTGTACTAGTAGTACTCACGGCCTTAAATCTTATACTAAAAGTGTATCTGATATACAAAAGAACGCTCAGAAAGAGATATCTTTAGTCGTCGAGCCAATGAGCTAGATAAGGCTATACATCTCATCGACTAATGGAATGGAAAGAAATATCGTCCATTATTAAACTTGAACGTCTTGAGTTTGACAAATCGTTTAAGTGCCTAAATAAATGTGCACCGATTTCAAACACAACGAAAGTAAAACACGTTCAATGTATGATAAAATCATATAATAACATTCGTGAGATAGTATATACTAATTTAAATAGATTAACGGAATTGCACGTAACGCAAGTAAATGATGTGCTTAAAAGATTAAGAAAATCTTAGATATATATCGGAAAGACATAGCCTACAACTATTTATTGCAAATATAATTAACACACCAGCCAGATTTGATGAGTCGGTATTAATGGATATCGAACCACAATCAAATCTTGAACAAAAACATTCAGTGGATATAGCAAACGAAGTAATTATGGCGTCAACAGTAGAAAAAGACCGTCAATATGTGAGACAAGTCTCAACTTCAATCCCCGAATTTTATGGTAATAAACTATCACTCGTTAAGAATCAGTGATAGGACTAAAGGAGATCAAGGAGATCTAGCCGTTGAAGTTATCAAATCAAAGATAACCGGCACAATCCTTTATAAAGTACAAAACGAAACAACAATCCAGGATATAGAAGTTAGCAATTTCGGTAATTTTAATATGTAATGGGTAAATCCATTAAATATCCATTGCAGCACAGAGATTACGGGAAGCGCCAACACTGTCTTTTATTACAGAGGCAACGGTAGTCGCGGTAACCAAAGAGGTTACAATAACCACGGTTACAATAACTCAAACAGAGGTAATTAACAAAATAGACGTAATTACCATTACTATCACAATAATAATAATAGAGGGAACAATAGAGGCCAAAATAGACGAAACTCTAGAGGCCGTGGTAACTCGAACAGAGGCCATAATCCCCAAAACAATGCAAACATACGAACTGCAGAAAGTAGTTCGGGAAACGAACAAATCCCTTAAGATATTCAGAGTGTGCGATAGTATACAACATCAATCTTAGTTCAGGATTATTTATAAAACTAAAAAACATAAGCACAACCTCTCTCACTTTTTTAGTAGACACTGGTGCAGACATTTCAATAATTAAAGAAAATGTCGATATTTTTGACAATGTTAACACTAACATATCAACTAAAATATCAGGAATCGGTGAAGGTTCAGGTTTTTTTCAAAAGGTTTAGCATTCGTAGAATTATCTACAGGAAAGTACATAATCCCACACAACTATCACTTAGTTGAACAAAACTTTCCAATCCCTAGCGATGGCATTATAGGTATAGACTTCATAAAAAAATTCAATTGCCTATTAGATTGTGTCACTAGACTCTAATCATTAGGCCAGATAATTTAAACCTACAAATAAAAATACCCATCACACATAGTTGTGATAACAATGCCATTTTACTTCCAGCCCGCACTAAAGTAGTCCGACAGATAAAATTAGAATCGACCGAACAAACTGTTCTAATTCCGAATCAAGAAATTGAGAAAGGAATATTTATTGGAAATACTAGCTCCAGTAAAGAAAATACTGTTGTCCGAGTCCTAAATACAACAAGTGTAACCAAAATAATGCACATTAATAATATAAAAATCGAAAGGCTAAGTGACTATGACATAGTCCAAGAAATTAGCAAAAACAGACACGAAGATATCATAAAAAAACTTACAAAAAACTTTCCACCACAATTCAAAGCAAAACTTGAAGATTTATGCACCCAGTATACAGACATATTCGGACTTGAAACCGAATCAATAACAACAAATAATTTTTATAAGCAAGAACTAAGATTGAATGAATCCAGTATACACCAAACTCTATAGAATTCCACACGCACACAAAGAAGAAATCAATAAACAAGTTGAAAAGCTCATTCTAGATAAAACAGTTGAACCATCCACCTCAGAACATAATAGCCCAATATTGCTGGTACCTAAGAAAGGTACCAGGTTCTGCTACTTAAAGATGGCGATTAGTAGTATATTACCGCCAGATCAATAAAAAAACTCCTATCGGATAAATTTCCACTTCCCAGAATCGATGACATTCTCGACCAGTTAGCTAGAGCCAAATACTTTTCATGTCTAGACTTAATGTCTGGATTCCATCAAATAGAATTAAAAGAAAGATCTAGAGAACTAACGTCCTTTTCAACGAGCAGTGGCTCGTACCAGTTCACAGGACTACCATATGGTCTTAAAATAGCGCCAAATTCTTTTCAAAGAATGATGACAATAGCTTTTTCTGGACTCGACCCTTCGCAAGCATTTTTGTATATAGATGACTTAATACTCATCGGTTGTTCGGACAACCACATGATTAAAAACTTAATAAACGTTTTTGAACTATGTAGAAAAAACAACCTTAAGCCACATCCAGAAAAATGTAAATTCTTCAGGCACCAAGTGACTTTTCTAGGTCACAAGTGTACTGATCAAGGCATACTGCCCGATGATAAAAAATATGACGTCATCAAAAAATATCCAGTCCCTACAGACGCGGATAGCGCTAGAAGATTCGTTGCGTTTTGCAACTACTATAGACGTTTCATCAAAAATTTCGCCGATTATTCACGGCACATAGCACGATTATGTAAAAAGAATGTCAAATTTCAATGGTCCGATGAATGCCAAAATGCATTCGAGTATTTAAAAAAGGCTTTAAGTAAACCCACATTATTGAAATATGCAGATTTCGATAAAGAGTTTTGCATAATTACTGATGAAAGTAAAAACTCTTGTGGAGCTGTCCTAACACAGAACTATGGAGATAAACAACTCCCAGTTGCATATGCTTCACGCTCATTCACTAAAGGTGAAAGCAACAAATCAACTACAGAACAAGAGTTAGCAGCTATCCACTGGGCAATTACATATTTCAGACCATACATATATGGAAAACATTTCACAGTAAAAACAGATCACAGACCATTAACCTATTTGTTTTCAATGACAAATCCAAGTTCAAAACTAACTAGAATGAGACTAGAACTAGAAGAATACGATTTCACAGTGGAGTATCTCAAGGAAAAAGACAACTTCGTAGCAGATGCATTATCAAGGATTACAATATCCGATTTAAAAGACATACATAGAAAAGTCCTGAAAGTTACTACCAGTATAGACAGAAAAAATCCTGCGCAGGAAAAGAAAAAGAAGATTTGTCAATGCAAACTCTTGACAACGCTTCTAAGCCCAACGTATATAAAGTCATTAGTAATGACGAAGTGCGGAAAGTAGGGGCCTTGCTAATAAAAAATCAGATATGTTTTTTGAAACATGGAAGAAAAATAATAGCAAGAATTGATGTTAGCGATTTGTACACCAATGGAAATCTTGACCTAGGTCAGTTCTTCCAAAGGCTTGAGATGCAAGCCGGTATACTTAATATCAGCCAACTCAAAGTGGCACCGAGCGATAAGATCTTTGAATTAATTTCAATTGAATCTTTCAAAAATATGGGCAATAAAATATTGAATATTTTAAGAGTAGCTTTACTCAAGCCGGTGACCCTAATAGAAAATAAAAAAGATCAAGAAGCGATACAGTCTAAATTTCATGACGATTCAACTCAAGGAGGTCATTATGGCATTAGAAGAACGCTAGCTAAAATAAAACGACATTACTATTGGAAAAATATGACTCGTCATATCAAAGAGTACGTACGTAAATGTCAAAAATTCCATAAATCCAAAATAACAACTCATGTAAAGACCCCAATGATTATAACTGAAACACCAACTATAGCTTTTGACAGAGTGATAGTAGATACTATAGGTCCACTACCATGCTCAGAGAATGGTAATGAATATGCAGTTACGCTAATATGCGATTTAACTAAGTATTTAGTAACCATTCCAATTCCAAATAAAAGTGCAACAACCGTTTCCAAAGCTATATTTGAAAACTTTATTCTAAAGTACGGTCCAATGAAGACGTTCATTACGGACATGGGAACAGAATATAAGAATTCAGTAATAACTGACTTGTGCAAATATTTGAAGATAGACAACATAACGTCAACTGCACATCATCATCAAACCTTAGGTACAATAGAACGAAGTCATAGGACATTCAATGAATATGTTCGTTCATATATATCTGCAGACAAAACCGATTGGGATGTTTGGATACAATATTTCACATACTGTTTCAACACAACACCCTTGGTAACACACGACTATTGTCCATACGAACTAGTATTTGGAAGATTACCAAGACAGTTCGTAGATTTTAATAAAACCACTAGAATAGACCCATTATATAATGTAGATGATTACGCTAAAGAAGTTAAGTTTAGATTAGAAATAGCTTATAAAAGAGCAAGAATAGCTCAAGACAATAGTAAAGCTAGAAATAAAAAGCAATACGATAATAAAATATCAGATGTAAGCATAGAAATAGGAAATAAAGTTCTATTAAAAAATGACGCACGACACATGTTAGATCCTACATATATAGGACCATTTGAGGTAATAGCTATAGATAATAAAGATAAAATTACAATTAGGGATGGCAAGAATAAGAAAAAAAAAGTTCATAAGGATAGGCTAAAAGTTCAAAAATAAACTTCGAAATGAATTATTAACAAACAAAATTTCTGTTACATATACATATTTCAATACTTTCATCCACAAAATAAAATATATATATACAACTCAAATCAAACTTCTAATATTAAAAAAAAAAAAAAATTATATATATACAATAATAATAATACAAACATAAAAATATATATTTCATTATATAAATTAATTATAACTCCAATAGTTATACAATATAATATTAAATAAGTTCATATTAATATTGCGTTATTTCTGTAAAAAGGGAGGTGTAGTGTGTTATATGCAAAATAAGCATATGCCCACCATATTGTAGTGTATACAATCTGTAAAGTGGTCATATGCCCAAACTAAACGTAAGAGTATCCAGCGCATAAACATAGAGACACTTTGTCGCTTTGTTTACATAACATAACCGCCACCAAGTGCTGTAATATGATCAGCCGCTTATATGTGGACTGGCCTGCAGCGTGAGATCTGCAGCGTAAGCACTATGACGTTCTGACCATTCGGTCCCAAGCATGTCAATGTATATGCCTTTTGCATGTGCATATAATAATATATTCAAATACATATGACAAGCTATATACTCCCGTTCTGCCGCTGCTTTGAGCGACAGAACTATATACTCTCTTATGTACTTTAGGCTAAGTCAATATCGAATAAAGAAAGGCCGATTCATTATGTATGAAGACACTATCACTTCAACCTCTCAAGAGATAAGACGTGCTGCATTAAATATAAAAACAAAAGCAAAACCCCGCTACGCAAACGCAAAGCTTATCAGCAAACGCGCGACTAACAAAAATCAACCGCAAAAGCAAACAGAAACAAAAACAAACACACACCATAAACAGTTACACCGGGCAATAGCCCAAAAACAACAACCATGAACGAACCATGAACGAACCGATAGAAGCAAAACCTACAAAACACAACTAAACGAGCCAAAATACATTGTACTAAAACGGAACGACAACGAATCATTCAAAAAGTGTCACCGTTTATCATAAAAAAAATCATAGACTATGCATGCGGAGGAGAAGTTGAAACATGTAAAAAAAACAAGAGACGGGTCCCTGCTTATTAAAATGAAAAACAAACTGCAAGCACTGAAACTAATTGCGATAAAAAAAATGAATAATCTCGATATCACTGCAACAGAACACAAGACTTTAAACACAACCAAAGGCGTAATATATTGCAATGAACTACGAAACATAGCTGAAAGCGAAATACTGGAAGAATTAAAACCACAGAATGTAATCGAAGTGCGCAAAATTCTAAAAAAACAAACAAACAACACAAACCAGGAACAAACCTCACTTGTCGAAACTGGTCTCATAACAATTACATTTTCAACTCACAAACTACCCGAATTAATAAAAATTGGCTACGAAACCGTCCGTGTACGACCATATATCCCACTCCCGCAGCAGTGCAAAAATTGTCTCCGCTTTGGACACCCTACCGCTATCTGCAAGAGCTCCGAAATATGTAAAAACTGCTCAGAAGCAAAACATACAAATGATGGGGAACTCTGCAAAAATACGCAAAACTGCCTAAACTGCAAAAATAACTCCCAAATTGACCACCAACATAGCCCACTCGACCGTAAATGCCCCACCTTCCTCAAACAACAAGAGCTAACTGCAATAAAAACCACCGAAAAAGTTGATAACAAAACCGCACTTGATATATACCACAACAGGCACAATCAACAGTTGAGAAACAGCTATGCTAAAACTCTTGCACAACCAGCGCCAAACACATCAACACCAACACAAAATTCAACCAATACACAATGCTCACATGCACAAATCATTAATACGCCGCAAGCAGCAAGCACTCCATCTACGATCTCCCCCCTGGAGAAAGTATTTACAGATATTAAAAAAAGGTATCAACCTAACTCCAGTGTAACAGAAGATATGGAAACAGATAGTAACCCTCCCCACACGGAAAACAAATCATTTCTATCACAGTCAACTGAAGATCTAAAACTAAGAATATTTACCAAAGATAAATCTAGCCCTCTAACAACTAACTTTAAGCCCTCTAAACCAAAAACAAAATCAAAACCCACAAACAAAAATCTTCATAAAAACAATAGTGATAGCGAATCTATCTAAAACAAAACAAGTAAATAGAAACAAACTTTATACCAAACTCATACTGTATACTTTAACCTTTAACTCAAAATCCAAATACTCAACCCAAGACCCCAAATCATAAAAATATAGCAATGCTTAAAATAATACAATGGAACATGAAAGGATACAGAAACAACTATAACGAACTGCTAATTATAATAAAAAAATACTCACCACACATAGTATGTCTCCAAGAAACCCACTTTTACAATACATTTATCCCCACCCCTGTCCCAATAAACTTTCAAATTTACACCAATACAGCTTCCAACCGATTTGGCGGTGTAGCCATATTGGTCCACATATCCATAGAACATAAGACACTAGATCAACCTACACACATAGAAACGCTAGGAATCGAAATTATGTCTACTAGGAAAATTAACATTATTTCTGTATATATCCCTCCCACCAAAACATTTTCACCTAATGACTTAGCCGAACACTTTATACCACGCACTAACAGCACCAACCAAATTATCCTAGGCGATTTCAACAGCAAACATCACAGCTGGGGATCAGCCCAAGATAACCGGAGAGGACGTACCCTATCAAAGTTCCTCCAAAACGCCAATCTCACTATACTTAATGACGGATCACCAACACACTTCTCCACTCACAACACCTTCACACATATTGACATCTCAGTATGCTCCCCTCAATTAACTTCCTTCACCAATTGGAAAATAATCAATGACCTTCATGGCAGCGATCATTTTCCAATTTTATTATCCTTGTTCCCACAGCCTCAATCCGACAACTTCTCCCGTCCCCTCTTCAAAATAAAAAAAGCCAACTGGCCATTATTCACCAAACTAACTAACGACCTAAACGAACTTATACCTAGAACCTCTAACATTAACAAAGAAGCTGCAATAATTAATAAAATAATCCTACAATCCGCTCACCATAGTATACCACAAATAACCCCTCACACCCACAACAAAAACACCCCCTGGTGGAATAAAACATTGACCAAACTTAGGTTCAACAAATTTATAACTTGGCGAAACTTCAAACGCAATAGCACCACTGACAACCTTCTCAACTACAAAAGAGCTAACGCCCTCTTTCAGAGAGAGCTTAAAATATCCAAATCTAAAGCTACCACAGACTTCACATCCAAAATAGAACCCAACACCCCCTCCGACAAAATCTGGACTAATATCCGACGGCTCTGCGGGCTTAACCCTACCAAAGCCATTCATTGCATTACAGATACAACCAACAACTCACTATCAACAGACACAAACCACATAGCCCTCTTGTTTGCCCAACATTGGTCCGACTGCTCCAACGACGAAAATTTGAGCAATAGCTTCATTACCAGCAAATATGCTGACAACTCTATCAATTACTTACCCAGTCCTAGAGCACAAGCAATAGAATCTGACATCACACTAATTGAACTACTAGCAGCGTTACACACCCTCAAAGGTACAACTACCGGCCTAAACAGAATCTCTTATCCTATGATAAAAAATACCTCTTACGCCCTTAAAGCCAGAATTACAAACCTCTTCAATACTATATTCAACAACACCATCCCACAATCCTATAAAACCAGCCTTGTCATTCCTATAATAAAACCCAAATCCAAAAAAACACTCATAACCAGTTATAGACCCATCTCCCTTAACTGCTGCATATCCAAAACCTTAGAAAAAATAATAGCCAGGCGCCTTTGGTGGTTGGTATCGAAAAACAACTACATCCATCCCAACCAAACAGACTTCAAATACGGCAAATCCGTTACAGACGGTCTGCTCTTTGCAGACCACCTGATAACGAAGTTGCTAAGAAGCAAAAAGCACGCCTCTATCATTGCCCTTGATTTCTCAAGAGCCTTCGACAGAGTCGGTGTCCACCCAATAATAGACCAATTAAACCGCTGGAAAGTTGGACCAAAAATTATACAGTTTATACGGAATTTCATGGCAAACCGGAAAATTGTAGTTAAAATAAAAAATGTCAAAAGTAATCCCTATCTTCTTCAAAACGGCATTCCCCAGGGATCGCCAATATCCGTCATCCTTTTCCTAATCGCCTACAACAGACTCTCCCACTTAATCAGCGTACAAAAAGAAATCCATTTCACCGCTTACGCCGACGACTTTTACCTTATCATCCCTCTTAGCAAACAAAAAAATCAATCCTGCAACCTCGACCAACTCTTTTCCAATATATGTGAGTGGTGTTCATATTCAGGAGCATCACTATCAGTAGAAAAGTCTCAACACCTTCATGTTTGCCGCAAGCAAAACTGCATCTGCAGCATATCATGCAACAACCCCTATTCCCTCAGTTACCAAATTGAAGATCTTAGGACTCACCATTAACAATAAATATAGATGGGACGCGCACATCAAACAAAGTCTGCCAGCCTTAAACAACAAACTTAACATCATTAAATGCCTAGGAAGCTCTAAGCTAAACTGCAATACATACACTATATTAAATGTAACAAAATCTAAAGTAATTCCGAAAATTGACTACGCACTGCTCATCTACGGGTATGCTCCCAAATCAACCCTCAATAAACTCAAAACTTTATTTAATGCCGCAATCCGCATATCACTTGGGGCACTACGCTCAACACCTATCGCTAACCTACTTTTCGAAGCAAACATACCTACAATAGAGCAAAAAAGAGACCTGATCACAGCTAAAGCCTACAAAACACTCCTACATAGCTGAAACTCACCGCTCCACAGTTACACTAAACAGAAGGACAGCCAAAAAAGGAACAAATTGACGTCAACAATAGAAAAAACCATAGCATTATGTAAAAAAACCAACGTTCCATTCCTTCCCCTCCCAAGCAAAACCACCACACCCCTATGGCTATTCCCCCTCTCTGTCATCAATACCACACTACATAGACAGAGCAAATCCAACACACCACCAAGCACATTCAGACAACAATTTCTTGAAATCAAAGAGAAATACAACAACCATAAATTCATATACACAGACGGCTCTCTACAAAACAACACAGCCACTTTTGCGATTACGACCGAAAACGAAATCCTGAAAAGATGC
Source organism: Drosophila fulvimacula (assembly GCA_035045555.1). Taxonomy (NCBI): domain Eukaryota; kingdom Metazoa; phylum Arthropoda; class Insecta; order Diptera; family Drosophilidae; genus Drosophila; species Drosophila fulvimacula. The sequence goes on from JAWNOX010000140.1 coordinate 38,157, forward strand.
ATCCTGCCCCATTATTCATCCATCCTATCAGCTGAAACCATAGCCATTCTCGATGCAATAAATCTGATCAAAAACAGACTTGGAAAGTATATAATTTGCTCCGACTCCCTCGCATCCATAAAATCCATTCGCAATATTAACAACAATAGCCTTTATCCCACAACTATTAGAACCCTACTTACCCAATCTGACTCAAAAATAAAACTTCTTTGGATCCCTAGCCACTGCGGCATTAAAGAGAACGAGTTAGCCGACAGTGCAGCCAAAGACACATTTTATATGCCCCTTCACTATACCCCTAACTTTAACACTACAGACATAAACAAACTCCTCAAAAACGAACTCTCAAAAAAACTTAAATTGAACATAGAGCTCTGCAACCGATGGTACCTGAGATTAAATACAAACCTATCCAACACGTCAAACTACCTAAAAAATATAGACCAAAAAAGCATCACACGCAGTGATCAAATAAAATTTCTAAGGCTAAGACTAGGCCACACAAGAATCACACAACAGCACTTCTCTCAGAAGAAGAAGACGAAGAAAAAGAAGAAGAAAAAGAAGATGAAGACAAAGAAGATGAGTAAAAAAAGAAGAGAAAGAAGAAGAGGAAAAGGAAGAGGAATATGAAGAAAATGAAGAAGAAGGAGAAGAAACAAAAAAAGAAGATAAATGCGAAGAAGGAGAAGAGGAACCAGAAGAGAAAGCTGAAGAACAAAAAAAAAAAAAAAGAAGAAGAGTCAGAAAAAAGACGAAGAAGAAATATAAGAAAAATAATAATAAGAAGAAAACAATGATGAAGAAGAAAAAGAGAAAGAAGAAGAAAAAAAGAAAAAGAAGAGGAAGTGATAAAAAAAGGAGAAGAAGAAGAATAAAAGGAAGATGAAGAGGAAGAAAAAGAAGATGAAAACGAAGAAAAAGAAGAAAAAGAGAAATAAGAAAAGAAATAAGATGAGGAAGAAGAAGAAGAGGTTGGGGAGGAAGAAGAAGAAGAGGAAAAGCAAGAGGAAGAGGAAGAGGAATATGTAGAAGAGGGAAAGAAAAGGAAGAACAAAAATACGAAGAAGAAGAAGAGAAAAAAGAAACGAAAGAGAAGGATCAAGATGCAAAAGAAAGCGAAAAGGGAAAGTTGAAGAAGAAGAAGAAGAAGAGAAGAAAGAAGAGGACAAAGGAGAAGAAGAAGAAAAAGAAGATGAAGAAGAAGAGAAAAAAGAAGATGAAGAAGGAGAGGATATAAGGGAAAACGAAAAGGAAGAACAATAAGGAGAATAAGAGAAAAAAGATGAAGAAACGGAGGATGAAAAGGAAGAGGAATAAGAAGCGAAAGAAAAAGAGGAAGAAGGAGAAGCAGAAGAAGAAGACGAAGCAGAGAGGAAGCAGAAGAGGAAGCAGAAGAGAGAGAGAAGAAAAAGAAGACAAAGACGACGAAAACGAAAAAGAAGATGAAGACGAAGAAGATGAGTAAGAAAAAGAAGAGGAAGAGGAAGGGGAAAATAAAAAGGAATATGAAGAAAAGGAAGCAGAAGGCGAAGAGACAAAAGAAGAAGATAAATGCGAAGAAGGAGAAGAGGAACCAGAAGAGAAAGCAGAAGAACAAAAAAAAAAGAAAAATAAAAAGAGGCAGAAAAAAGACGAAGAAAAAAAGATGATGAAGAAGAAAAAAAAAAAAAGAAAAAAAAAAGAAGAGGAAGTGAGAAAAGAAGGAGATGAAGAAGAAGGAAAGGAAGATGAAAAGGAAGAAAAAAAGATGAAAACGAAAAAGAAGAAGAAGAGAAATAAGAAAAGAAATAAGATGAGGAAGAGGAAGAGGAATATGTAGAAGAGGGAGATGAAGAGGAAGAACAAAAATACGAAGAAGAAGAAGAGAAAGAAGAAACGAAAGATGAGCAAGAGAAATAAAAGATGAAGAAGAAGAAAAAGAAGATGAAAAAGGAGGAGAAATATGAAGAGAAGAAAGAAAGAAAGAAGAAGAAATAAGATGAGGAAGAAGAGAAAAAGAAAGAACAAGAGATGAAAGAGGAAAAAGAGAAAGAATAAGAGAAAGAAGAAGCAGAAAAAGAAGGTGAGGAAGAGAAAAAGAAGATGAAGAAAAAGAGAAAAAAAGAAGAACAAGAGAAAGAGGAAGAAGAAGAAGAAGAAGAGGAACAGCAAGAGGAAAAAAGAAGAGGAATATGTAGAAGAGGAGAATAAGAAGAAGAGGAAGAACAAAAAGAAGACGAAGAAGAAGAAGAGAAAAAAGAAACGAAAGATGAGCAAGAGAAATAAAAGATGAAGAAGAAGAAGAAGCAGAAAAATAAGATGAAAAAAGGAGGAGAAAGATGAAGAGAAGAAAGAAAGAAAGAAGAAAAAAAAGATGATTAAGAAGAGAAAAAGAAAGACAAAGAGATGAAAGAAGAAAAAAAGAAAAAATAAGAGAAAGAAGAAGAAGAAAAAGAAGATGAGGAAGAGAAAAAAAGAAGAAGAAGAGGATTTATGGGAAAAGGAAAAGGAAGAAGAATAAGGAGTATAAGACGAAAAAATGAAGAAACGGAGGATGAAAAGGAAGAGGAATAAGAAGTGAAAGAAGCAGGGGAAGAAGGAGAAACAGAAGAAGAATACGAAGAAGAAGAGGGAAAAGAAGAAGAAGAAAAAGAAACGAAGACGAAAAAGAGGAAGGGAGAAAGAGAAAGAACAAGAAGAAGAAAAAGACGAAGGAGAAGATGAATTAAAGGAAGAAGAAGACGAAAAAGAAGACGAAGACGAAGAAAAAGAAGGAGAAGAGACAAAAGAAGAAGAAGAAGGAAAAAAGATGAGAAAGAAGAGAAAGAGAAAGAACAAGAGAAGAAAGAAGAAAAACAGAAATAAGAAGAAGAAGAAGACGAAAAAGAGGAAGGGAGAAAGAAAAAGAGGAGGAAAAAAGACGAAGAAGAAAAATAAGAAGACTAATAATAAGAAGAAGATGATGAAGAAAAAAACAGAATGAAGAAGACAAAAAGAAAAAGATGAAGAAGATGTAAAAGAAGAAATAGAAGAAAAAGAAGATGAATTAAAGAAAGAAGAAGAAGAGAAAAAAGAAGGGGAAGAAGTAGAAGAGGATATAGGGGAAAAGGAAAATGAAAAAGAATAAGGAGAATAAGAAGAAAAAGATAAAGAAACCAAAGATGAAAAGGAAGAGGAATAAGAAGCGAAAGAAGAAGAGGAGGAAGGAGAAGCAGAAGAAGAAGAAGAGGAAGAAGAAAAAGAAGATAAAGACGAAAAAAAAGAAGAGGAGCAATAAGAAGAGAAAGAAGATGAGAAAGAAGAAGAAGAAGAGGAAGAGGAGGAAGACGAAGAAGAGGAAGAGGAAAAGCAAAAGGAATATGAAGAAAAGGAAGAAGAAGAAGATGATGAAGAAGAAAAAGAAAAAGAAGAAAAAAAAAAGAAGAAGAAGAAGAAGATGAAGAAGAAGGGAAAGAAAAAGGAGATGAAGGCGAAGAAAAAGAAGAAGAAGAGAAATAAGAAAAGAAATAAGATGAGGAAGAAGAAGAAAAGGGAGAGGGAGAAGAAGACGAAGAAGAAGAGGAAGAGCAAGAGGAAGAGGAAGAGCAATATGTAGAAGAGGGAGAGGAAGAAGAACAGGAAGAATAAAAAGAAGACAAGAAGAAGAAAGAAGAAAAGAAAGATGAGGAAAAGAAAAAGAATATGAAGATGAAGAAGCAGAAAAAGATGATGAAGAAGAAGAGGAGGAGAAAAATAAAGAGGAGAAAGAACAAGAAGAAGATAAATAGATGAGAAAGAAGAGAAAGATCAATAGATGAAAGAAGAAATAGAGAAAAAAAAATAGAAAGAGGATGAGAAAGAGGAAGAGAAGGATGAAGAAGAAGAGAAAGAAGAAGAGAAAGAAAAAGAGGATGAAGAAGATGAATAAGAAGGGAAGAAAGAAGATGCAAAAAAAAGTGAAGAAGAGAAAGTTGAAGAAGAACAAGACAAGGAAGAGAAGAAAGAAGAAGAATAAGAAGAAGAAGAAGATGAAGAGAAGAAAGAAGAAGAAGAAGAGGAAAAAGAAGAAGATAAAGAAAATGAAGAAGAAGAAGAAAAAAATTATGAAGAAGGAGAAAAAGGAAAAAAAAATTATGAAAAAGCAAAAGAGATGAAAAAGAAATTAAAGAGCTAGGAAAGAGCAAGAAAGCAGAAGAAGAGAAAGAATAAGAGAAAGAAGAAGAAGAAAAGGAAGATGAGGAAGAGAAAAAGAAGATGAAGAAGTAGAAGAAGCAGAAAAAGAAGATGAAGAAGAAGAGGAGGAGAAAGATAAAGAGAAGAAAGAACAAGAAGAAAAAAAGATAAAAATAAGAGAAAGAGAAAGAACAAGAGATAAAACAAGAAAAAGAGAAAGAAGAAGAGAAAAAAGATGAAGAAGAGAAAAAAACAAAAAGAGAAGAAATAAGAAGAGGACAAAGAAGAAGAAGAAGAGGAAGAGAAAAAAGAAAAGAAGAAGAAGAAGATAAAGAAAAGGAAGAAAAAAAAAAAGAAGATGAAGAAGAAGAAAAAGAAATTAAAAAGAGGAGAAATATCAAGAAAGAAGAAGAAGAGAAAGAAAAAGAAAAAGAAGACGAAGAAGACGAAGAAAAGGAATGGAGAAAGAGGAAGAACAAGAAGTAGAAGAAGAAAAAGAAGATGAAGAAGAAGAGCAAAAAGACGAAGAAGACGAAAAAAAGGAATGGAGAAAGAGGAAGAACAAGAAGTAGAAGAAGAAAAAGAAGATGAAGAAGAAGAGCAAAAAGAATATGAAGAGGAAGAGGATATAAGGAAAAGAAAAAAGGAACAGGAAGAAGAATAAGGAGTATAAAAGGAAAAAGATGAAGAAACGGAAGATGAAAAGGAAGAGGAATAAGAAGCGAAAGAAGAAGAGGAAGAAGAAGAAGCAGAAGAAGAAGAGGAAAAAGAAGACAAAGACGACGAAAAAGAAAAAGAAGGTGAAGACGAAGAACAAGAAGAATAAAAAGAAGATGAAGACGAAGAAGATGAGTAAGAAAAAGAAGAGGAGGAGAAAGAGGAAAAGGAAGAGTCATATGAAGAAAAGCAAGAAGAAGGAGAAGAGACAAAAGAAGAAGATAAATGCGAAGAAGGAGAAGAGGAACCAGAAGAGAAAGCAGAAGAACAAAAAAAAGAAAGAAAGAAAGAAAGAAAAGAAGAAGAATCAAAAAAGACAAAAAAGAAAAAAAAGAATACTAATAAGAAGAAGATAATAAAGAAGAAAAAGAGAAAGAAGAAGAAAAAAAGAAAAAGAAGAAGAAGAAGAGATAAAACAAGAAGAAAAAAAGTAGATGAAGACGAAGAAAATGAAGATGAAGACGAAGAAAAAAAAGAAGAAGAGAAATAAGAAAAGAAATAAGATAAGGAAGAAGAAGAAGAGGAAGAGGAGGAAGAAGAAGAAGAAGAAGAGGAACAGCAAGAGGAAAAGGAAGAGGAATATGTAGAAGAGGAGAATAAGAAGAAGAGGAAGAACAAAAAGAAGACGAAGAAGAAGAAGAGAAAAAAGAAACGAAAGATGAGCAAGAGAAATAAAAGATGAAGAAGTAGAAGAAGCAGAAAAATAAGATGAAACAAGGAGGAGAAAGATGAAGAGAAGAAAGAAAGAAAGAAGAAAAAAAAAGATGAGGAAGAAGAGAAAAAGAAAGAACAAGAGATGAAAGAAGAAAAAATGAAAAAATAAGAGAAAGAAAAAGAAGAAAAAGAAGATGAGGAAGAGAAAAAGAAAGTGAAAAAGAAGAAAAAAAAGAAGAAGAAGAGGATTTAGGGGAAAAGGAAAAGGAAAAGGAAGAAGAATAAGGAGTATAAGAAGAAAAAGATGAAGAAACGGAAGATGAAAAGGAAGAGGAATAAGAAGTGAAAGAAGCAGAGGAAGAAGGAGGAACAGAAGAAGAATACGAAGAAGAAGAGAGAAAAGAAGAAGAAGAAAAAGAAGACGAAGACGAAAAAGAGGAAGGGAGAAAGAGGAAGGGAGAAAGAGGAAGATCAAGAAAAAGAAAAAGACGAAGGAGAAAATTAATTAAAGGAAGAAGAAAACGAAAAAGAAGACGAAGACGAAGATTAAGACGAAGAAAAAAAAGATGAAGACGACGAAAAAGAAAAAGAAGACGAAGAAAAAGAAGAAGAGAAATAACAAAGGAATAAGATAAGAAGAAGAAGAGGAAGAGCAAGAGGAACAGGAAGAGGAATATGTAAAAGAGGGAGAAGAAGAAGAGGAAGAACAAAAAGGGAAGAAATAAGAGGAAGAAGGGGATATAGGGGAAAAGGAAAAGGAAAAGGAAGAAGAATAAGGAGTATAAGAGGAAAAAGATGAAGAAACCGAAGATGAAAAGGAAGATGAATAAGCAGAGAAAGAAGATAAGGAAGAAGAAGAAGAAGACAAATGCGAAGCAGGAGAAGAGGAACCAGAAGAGGAAGCAGAAGAACAAAAAGGAGAAAAAGAAGAAGAGGAAGACAAAAGACGAAGAAGAAAAATAACAAGAATAATATTAAGAAAAAGAAGATGATTAAAAAAAAGAGAATGAAGAAGAAAAAAAGAAAAAGAAGAAGAAGAGACAAAAGAAGAAGAAGAAGAAAAAAAGATGAGAAAGAAGAGAAAGAGAAAGAACAAGAGAAGAAAAAAGAAAAAGAGAAATAAGAAGAAGAAGAAGACGAAAAAGAGGAAGGGAGAAAGAAAAAGAGGAAGAAAATAGACGAAGAAGAAAAATAACAAGAATAATAATAAGAAGATGAAGAAGAAAAAAAAAGAATGGAGAAGAAAAAAAGAAAAAGAAGAATAAGAAACAAAAGAAGAAGAAGAAAAAAAGATGGGAAAGAAAAGAAGGAGAAAGAACAAGAGAAGAAAGAAGAAAAAGAGAAATAAGAAGAAGAATTAGACGAAAAAGAGGAAGGGAGAAAGAAGAAGGGGAAGAAAAAATACGAAGAAGAAAAACAAGAAGAAGAAAATGATGAAGAAGGAAAAAAGAAAGAAGAGGAAAAAATAAAAAGAAGAGGAACTGATAAAAAAAGGAGAAGAAGAAGAATAAAAGGAAGATGAAGAGGAAGAAAAACAAGATGAAAACGAAGAAAAAGAAGGAGAAGAGAAATAAGAAAAGAAATAAGATAAGAAATAAGATAGAGAAGAAGAAGAAGATTAAGAGGAGGAAGAAGAAAAAGAAGAAAAGAAAGAGCAAGAGGAAGACTAAGAGGAATGTGTAGAAGAGGGAGAAGAAGAAGAAGAGGAAGAACAAAAAGAAGACGAGAAAGAAGTATCGAAAGATGAGGAAGAGAAATAGAAGATGAAGAAGTAAAAGAAGCAGAAAAAGAAGATGAAGAAAAAAGGAGGAGAAAGATGAAGATAAGAAAAAACAAGAAGAAGAAAAAAAGAAGAGAAAGAATAGAATGAGAAAGAACAAGAGATAAAAGAAGAAAAAGAGAAAGAAGAATATAAAGAATATGAAGAAGAGGATGAACAAAAAGAGAAGAAATAAGAAGAGGACAAAGAAGAAGATGAAATAATGGAAGTAGAGGAAGAAAACGAGAAGGACGATGAAAGAAAAGAAAATGAGGAAAAAGAAGAAGAAGAAGAAGAGGAAGAGGAAGAGAAGAAAGAAAAGAAGAAGAAGAGGACAAAGAAGAAGATGAAGAAAAGGAAGAAGAAGAAAAAGAAATGAAAAAGAGGAGAAAGAGCAAGAAAGAAGAAGAAGAGAAAGAAGACGAAGAAGACGAAAAAAAGGAATGGAGAAAGAGGAAGAACAAGAAGTAGAAGAAGAAGAAGAAGACGAAGAAGAAGACGAAGAAAAAGAAGACGAAGACGATGACGAAGACGATGACGAAGAAGAAGATTAATTAAAAGAAGAAGAAGAAGAAAAAGAAGATGAAGAAGAAGAAGAGCAAAAAGAAGAAGAAGAAAAAAAAGAAGAGGATATAGGGGAAAAGAAAGAGGAAGAAGAATAAGGAGTATAAAAGGAAAAAGATGAAGAAACGGAAGATGAAAAGGAAGAGGAATAAGAAGCGAAAGTGGAAGAGGAAGAAGGAGAAGCAGAAGAAGAAGACGAAGAGGAAGCAGAAGAGAGAGAGAAGAAGAAGAAGAAAAAGAAGACGAAGACGACGAAAAAGAAAAAGAAGATGAAGACGATGAAGATGAAGACGAAGAACAAGAAGAAGATATAGAAGATGAAGACAAAGAAGATGAGTAAGAAAAAGAAGAGGAAGAGGAAGAGGAAGAGGAATGTGAGGAAAAGGAAGAAGAAGGAGAAGAGACAAAAGAAGAAGATAAATTTGAAGAAGGAGAAGAGGAACCAGAAGAGAAAGCAGAAGAACAAAAAAAAGAAAAAGAAGAAGAGGCAGAAAAAAGACGAAGAAGACAAATAAGAAAAATAATAATAAGAAGAAAACGATGATGATGAAGAAAAAGAGAAAGAAGAAGAAGTGATAAAAGAAGGAGATGAAGAAGAAGGAAAGGAAGATGAAGAGGAAGAAAAAGAAGATAAAAACAAAGAAAAAGAAGAAGAAGAGAAATAAGAAGAGAAAGATGAAGAAGAAGAAGAAGAAGAGGAAAAGGAGGAAGAAGAAGAAGAGGAAGAGGAAAAGGAAGAGAAATATGAAGAAAAGGAAGAAGAAGAAGAAGAGACAAAAGAAGAAGATAAATGCGAAGAAGGAGAAGGGGAAGCAGAAGAAGAAAAAGAAGAAAAAGAAGAAGAGGAAGAAAAAAAGACAAAAGAAGAAAAATAAGAAGAATAATAATAAGAAGATGAAAAAGAAAAAGGGAAAGAAGAAAAAAAGAAAAAAAAGAAGAAGAGGTAAAAGAAGAAGAATTAGAAGAAGAAGAAAAAGAAGAAGGGAAAGAAAAAGGAAATGAAGACGAAGAAAAAGAAGATGAAGACGAAGAAAAAGAAGAAGAAGAGAAAAAAGAAAAGAAATAAGATAAGGAAGAAGAAGAAGAGGAAGAGGAGAAAGAAGAAGAAGAAGAGGAAGAGCAAGAGGAAGAGGAAGAGGAATATGTAGAAGAGGAGAAGACGAAGAAGAACAAAAAGAAGACGAAGAAGAAGAAGAGAAAGAAGAAATGAAAGATGAGCAAGAGAAATAAAAAATGAAGAAGTAGAAGAAGCAGAAAAAGAAGATAACAAAAAGGAGGAGGAAGTTTAAAGGAAGAGAGAAGAAGAAAAAAGATAGAGAAGAAGAGAAAGAGAAAGAACAAGAGATGAAGGAAGAAAAAGAGAAAAAATAAGAGAAAGGAGAAGACACAAAAGAAGAAGAAGAGAAGAAAAGGAAGATGAAGAAGAGAAAAAGAACATGAAGAAGTAGAAGAATCAGAAAAAGAAGAGAAAGAAGAAGAGGAGGAAGAAGAGGAAGAGGAGGAAGAAAAAGAAGAGGAAGAGCAAGAGGAAGAGGAATATGTAGAATAAATAGAAGAGGAGGAGAAAGATGAAGAGAAACTAGAACAAAAAGAAGAAAAAGGGATATAAATAGGAGAAAGAGAAAGAACAAGAGATGAAAGACGAAAAAAAAAGATGAAGAAGAGGAAGAACAAAAAGAGAAGAAATAAGAAGAGAACAAAAAATATGATAAAGAAATCGAAGAAGAAGAATAGAGCGAGAAGGAAGAAGAACGAAAGGAAAGTGAAGAAAAAGAAGAGAAAGAAGAAGAAGAAGAAAAGGAAGAGAAGAAAGAAGAATTAGAAGAAGAGAACGAGAAGGAAGAAGAGCAAAAAGAAATTGAAGAAAAAGAAGAGAAAGAAGAGGAAGAAGAAGACGAAGAGAAGAAAGAAGAAGAAAAAGAAGAGCACAAAGAAGAAGAAGCAGAAAAAAATATGAAGAAGGAGAAAAAGGAAAAAAAGAAGAAGGGGAAGAAGAGGATATAGGGCAAAAGGGAAAGGAAAAGGAAAAGGAAGAAGAATAAGGAAAATACGATGAAAAAGATAAAGAAATGGATGATGAAAAGGAAGAGGAATAAGAAGCGAAAGAAGGAGAGGGAGAAGGAGAAGCAGAAGGAGAAGACGAAGAAGAAGAGGAAGAAGAAGAGAGAGGACAAAATGAAGAAAAAGTAGATAAAGACGAAGAATAGGAAGACGAAAAGAAAACAGAAGAGGAGAAATAAGAAGAGAAAGAAGATGAGGAAGAAGAAGAAGAAGAAGACAAATGCAAGGAAGGAGAAGAGGAACCAAAAGAGGAAGCAAAAGATCAAAAAGAAGAAAAAGAAGAAGAGAAAGAAAAAAAAGAAGAAGAAAAATAAGAAGAATAATAATAAGAAGAAGATAATGAAGAAGAAAAGAGAAAGAAGAAGAAAAAAAGAAAATGAAGAAGAAATAAAACAAGAAGAAGAAGAAGAAGGTAAAAAAAAGAGAAACAAGAAGAGGAATAAGAAGATGAACAAGAGGATTAACAAAAAGAGAAGAAATAAAAAGAAGAAGAAGAGGAAGCGAAAGAAAAGGAAGAAGATGCAAAAGAAAGAGACAAAGTGAAAGTTGAAGAAGAAGAAGAAGAGGAAGAATAAAAAGAAAGGAAATAAGAAGAGGACAAAAAATATGATAAAGAAATCGAAGAAGAAGAAGAGAGCGAGAAGGAAGAAGAACGAAAGGAAAGTGAAGAAAAAGAAGAGAAAGAAGAAGAAGAAGAAAAGGAAGAGAAGAAAGAAGAAGAAGAAGAAGAGAACGAGAAAGAAAATTAACGAAAAGAAAGCGAAGAAAAAAAAGAGAGAGAAGAAGAAAAAGAAGAAGAAGAGGAAGAGAAGAAAGAAGAAGAGGACAAAGAAGAAGATGAAAAAAGGAAGAAGAAGAAGAAAAAATATAAAGAAGGAGAAAAAGGAAAAAAAGTAGATGAAGAGATGAAAAAGAAAACGATGAGAGATGAAAAGGAAGAGAAAGAGCAAGAGAAAGAGCAAGAAAGAAGAAGAAGAGAAAGAAGAAAAAGAAGAAGAAGTAGAAGATGATCCAGGGTAAAAGGAAAAGGAAAGGGAAGAAGAATAAGGAGAATAAGAAGAAAACGAAGAAGAAAAGGATGATGAAAAGGAATAGGAATAAGAAGCGAGAGAAAAAGAGCAAGAAGGAGAAGCAGAAGTATAAGACGAAGAAGAATGGGAAAAAGAAGATAGAGCAGAAGAAAAAGAAGATGAAGACGAAGAAAAAGAAGACGAAGACGAAAAAAAAGAAGAGGAGAAATAAGAAGAGAAAGAAGATGAGAAGGAAGAAAAGAAGAGGAAGAGCAAGAAGAAAAGGAAAAGGAATGTGAAGTAAAGGAAGAAGAAGAAGAAGATGAAGAAGAATAAGATAAATGCGAAGAAGGAGAGGAGGAACCAGAAGAGGAAGCAGAAGAACAAAAAGAAGAAAAAGAAGAAGAGGAAGAAAAAAAGACGAAGGAGAAACATAAGAAGAATAATAATAAGAAGAAGATGATGATGAAGAAGAAAAGGAGAAAGAAGAAGAAAAAAAAAAAGAAAAAGAAGAAGAAGAGATATTAGAAGAAGAAGAAGAAGAAGAGAAATAGGAAAAGAAATAAGATGAGGGAGGAGAATAAGAGGAACAAGAGGAAGAAGAACAAGAAGAAGAGAAAGAAGAAACAAAGGATGAGGAAGAGCAAATGAAGATAAAAAAGTAGAAGCTGAAAAAAAAGGAAAAAGGAGGAGAAAGATGAAGAGAATAAATAACAAGAAGGCGAAAAAACATGAAAAAAAGAGAAAGAACAAGAGATGAAAGAAGAAAAAGAGAAAGAAGATGAGAAAGAAGAAAAAGAGAAAGAGGGGGAAGAAGAAGAAGATAAAGAAAAAGAGAAAAAAAATAGAAACAAGAAGAGGAATAAAAATATGAAGAAGAGGAAGAGCAACAAGAGAAGAAATAAGATGAAGAAGAAGAAGAGGACAAAGAAGAAGATGAAGAATTGGAAGAAGAAAAAGAAGAAACAAAATATGAAGAAGGGGAGAAAGGAAAAAAAATAAAGAAAAAGCAAATGAGATGGAAAAGAAGAGAAAGAGAAAAAGCAAAAAAGAAGAAGAGAAAGAAGAAGATAAAGAAGAAGAGAAAGAAGAAGAGAAAGAAGAAGAGAAAGAAGAAGAACAAGTCGAAGGAGAAAATGAATTAAAGGAAGTAGAAAAAAAGAAGATAAAGAAGAAGAAGAAAAAATAAAAAGAAGAAGAAGATGATCTAGGGGAAAAGGAAAAGGATGAAGAATAAGGAGAATAAGAGGAAAAAGATAAAGAAACGGAAGATGAAAAGGAAGAGGAATAAGAAGCAAAAGAAGAAGAGGAAGAAGAAGAAGCAGAAGAAGAAGAAGACAAAGAAGAAGAGGAAGAAGGAGAAGATGAATTAAAGGTAGAAGAAGAAGAAGAAGAGAAAATAGACGAAGAAAAAGAAGATGAACACGAAGAAAAAAAAGAAGAGGAGAAATAAGAAGAGAAAGAAGATGAGGAAGAAGAAGAAGAGAAAGAGGAAGAGGAAAAGAAAAAGGAATGTGAAGTGAAGGAAGAAGAAGAAGAAGATGAAGAAGAAAAAGACTCAGAAGACGAAGGCGAAGAAAAAGAAGAAGAAAAAGAAGATGAAGAAGAAAGAAAGAAGGCGAAGAGGAACCAGAAGAGGAAGGGGAAGAACAAAAAGAAGAAGAGGAAGAAAAAAATACGAAGAAGGAAAATAAGGAGAATAATAATAAGAACAAGTAAGGAAACTCTAGTCGGAGGTGCCCGACTAGGAAATACCCTGAACCCCGCATATCGGCGGTTTTAAATGCACTTCAAATTTTGTATATAATTTTAAATTAAATTAAAGAATTAAAAAAAAAGATGAAGTAATTTGCATTAAACAAATTTTGACGTCAGCTTGGAGAATCGAACCCGAGACTTTATGTCGGCGATCATCGCTTCTACCAACAAGCAGTTGCAGTACATAAGAGTAAGATAGCGAATTCCTAAGTAAAGTTACTGAGCTACCGAGCTACTACTACTGAGCTGCTGAACTTCTGCTTAAAATTCATCCCCAATTTGTCTTTGTTGTTGTTTCTATGAATTCTTAGAATATTCTAGATGCCACGCTGCTGCTGTTGCCACGCGCGTGTATACGTAAACGTTTGGTAAACGTTTCGTTTAATAACATAATGCATTTCATCTATTCATATGTATATTATATTGACTTTATTTAAGTTATATTAATGTATTCAACTGCCAATTCTTTTCCGATTTTAAATTCTGAAATTAATGGAAATGCTATTATGGTTTCTAATATTTCTCCTGTCTCTCTTTTATCCGCTATGCGTACGTTGAAATCGTCGTTCTCTCCGGGGGCGGATGGTATTCCTAGTTGTGTGATTAAAGAATGCAGTGCTTCTTTGTGGTCACCTTTATTAAAACTGTTTAATTTGTCTCTTGATACCTCGGTATTTCCTTCAATTTCGAAAGAATCATTTATTATTCCTCTGTATAAAAAAGGAGGAAGATCTGATATTTCAAATTACAGAGGCATTGCCAAGCTTTCTGCTATTCCGAAGTTATTTGAAAAAATTATAACTTCTAATTTACAGCACTTTTGTAAATCTATTATTTCACCATCGCAGCATGGTTTTGTTCAGAATCGATCAACCTCTACGAACTTATTAGAATTTTCATCCCTAGTCAATGAAAGATTTTTAAAGAAAATGCAAACAGATGTTATATACACTGATTTCAGTAAGGCATTTGACTCTGTTCAGCATGACATCTTGCTTCAAAAGCTTGACCAATTGGGATTTTCCTTTAAACTTCTATTTTGGATTGCTTCCTATTTAAAGGGTAGAACCCAAAGGGTTCTGTTGAGAAAATCTATTTCGAAGGTCATATTTGTCTCTTCGGGTGTTCCTCAGGGTAGTCACTTGGGCCCTCTACTTTTCTCCCTCTTTATAAATGACCTTCCCAGCTGTATTTCTTACTCTAGGATATTCATGTATGCAGATGATGTAAAACTCTGTCTCTCATACAAGAACTCAATAGATCATTTACGCCTACAGGATGATCTAATATCCTTTCAAAATTGGTGTAAAGCTAATCAGTTGCATCTAAATTGTTCTAAGTGTATGACAATGACTTTCTGTCGTACCACTCCATTTTTTGTGATTACACAATCAACAATGTGTCCTTGCAACGTATTTCTACAATCAAAGATCTCGGTGTGGTCTTTGACTGTAAACTTAGATTCAATACCCATATTCTAACCATCGTTAATGAAGCCAAAAGTGTACTTGGTTTTATTAAACGATGGTCTAAAGAGTTTAATGATCCGTTTGTCACTAAACTTCTTTTTGTTTCGCTGGTACGCCCTATTTTAGAATATTGTTCTATTATGATTATGATTATTGATTCGCCTTCTCTTCTATTTCAAGTCAACTTCCTAGTTCCTTCCCGTGCTTCTCGTCACTTTTGTCCTCTTTATTTACCTACATGTAACTGAAACTATTCCTTGTACAGTGCGTTTCGTGTTCTATGTACTAAGTACAATACTTATTTTCATGTATTTAGTTCTGAACTCTCTCTTTCCTTAATAAAATCTTCTCTTTTAGCATATTTCAGAGAAATCACACAAACACCACAGTTGTGAGAATGCACCTATGCAATTATCCTTACTTGTGTAGTGATTTCTCTTATCGTATTTTACTTTTTAAGATTTTTATTTTTTCTTATATTTTTATAACCTTTTTTTAACTTCTTCTATCTTGCTTAGTTTCAATGATATCACTAACCATATCTGGCTGTGATTTGGGGCATAGCTCGTCGGTCCGGCAAATAAAACACCCCCATCGGGTTGGTGGTATCATTGCTATATATTGTTAGTATTAGGGTTTTTTTTCCTGTTCTGTTTTATAATGTTTAATTTTGTAATTTTATAATTTGACTTACGAATGTAGTCAATTTTCTTTATATAAATAAATAAATGGGAATTTAAAGAAGAGAAAGAGAAAGAACAAGAGATGAAAGAAGTAAAAGACAAAGAAGAAGGGAAACAAGAAGAGGAAAAAGAAGACAAAGAAGAAGAAAAGAAGAAAAAAAGATGAGGGAGAGAAAAAGAAAATGAAGAAGTACAAGAAGCAGAAAAAGAAGATAAAGAAGAAGAGGAATAAGAAGATGAAGAAGAGGAAGAACAAAAACAGATGAAATAAGAAGAAGATGAGGACAAAGAAGAAGATGAAGAAAAGTAAGAAGAAAAAAAATATGAAGAAGGAGAAGAAGAAAAAGAAGCGGAAGAGAATGAAGAAGATGCAAAAGAATGTGAAGAAGAGAATGTTGAAGAAGAAGAAGAAAAGGAAGGGAAGAAGAAGAGGACAAAGAAGAAGATGAAAAATGGATGAAGAAGAAGAGAACGAAAAGGAAGAAGAACGAAAAGAAAGTGAGGAAAAAGAAGAGAAAGATGAAGAAGAAGAAGAAGAGGATGAGAAAAAAAAGAAGAAGAAGAAGAGGATATAGGAGAAAAGGAAAAGGAAGAAGAATAAGAGGCAAAAGATAAAGAAACGGAAAGTGAAAAAGAAGAGGAATAAGAAGCGAAGAAGAAGAAGGAGAAGCAGAAGAAGAAGACGAAGAAGAAGAGGAAGAAAGAAGAAAGAGAAGAAGAAGCGGAAGAGAAGGAGGAAGATGCAAAAGAAAGTGAAGAAGAGAAAGTTGATGAAGAAGAAGAAGAGGACAAAGAAAAGGATGAAGAAATGGAAAAAGAAGAAGAAGAAAAGAACGAGAAGGAAGAAGAACGAAAAGAAAGTAAGGAAAAAGAAGAGAAAGAAGAAGAGAAAGAGGACAAAGAAGAAAATGAAGAAAAGGATGAAAAAGAAGAAGAAAAAGAAAAATGAAGAAGGAGAAAAAGGAAAAAAATAAGATGAAGAAGAAGCAAAAAAATAAATAAAAAGAGAAAGAGCAAAAGAAAGAGCAAGAAAGAAGAAGAAGAGAAAAAAGAAGAGAAAGAAGAAGAAGAATATGAAAAAGAAGAAGGGAGAAAGAGGAAGAACAAGACGAAGAAGAAGACGACGAAAGAGAAGATGAATTAAAGGTAGAAGAAGAAGAAGAAGAGAAAATAGACGAAGAAAAAGAAGATGAACACGAAGAAAAAAAAGAAGAGGAGAAATAAGAAGAGAAAGAAGATGAGGAAGAAGAAGAAGAGAAAGAGGAAGAGGAAAAGGAAAAGGAATGTGAAGTGAAGGAAGAAGAAGAAGAAGATGAAGAAGAATAAGATAAATGCGAAGAAGGAGAAGAGGAACCAGAAGAGCAAGCTGAAGAACAAAAAGAAGCAAAAGAAGAAGAGGAAGAAAAAAAGACGAAGAAGAAGAATAAGAATAATAATAATAATAAGAAGAAGATGATGAAGAAGAAAAAGATAATGAAGAAGAAAAATAGAATAAGAAGAAGAAACGAAAAAAAGGAGAGATAAAAGAAGAATAAAAAGAAGACAAACAAGAAGAAAAAGACGACGAAGACGAAGAAAAAGAAGAAGAAGAGAAATAAGAAAAGAAATAAGATGAGGAAGAAGAAGAAGAGGAAGAGGGAGAAGAAGAGGAAAAAGAAGGGAATGATGAGGAACCGAAAAAGAAGATGAAGAAGTAGAAGACGCAGAAAAAGAAGATGAAGAAGTAGAAGAAGCAGAAAAAGAAGATAAAGGAAAAAAGGAGGAGAAAGATGCAGAGAAAAAAGAAGAAGAAGAAGAAATGAAGATAAAAAGAAAAGAAAGAACAAGAGATGAAAAAATAAAAACAGAGAAAAGAAGAGAAAGAAAATGAGAAAGAAGAAGAAGAAGAGGAATAAAAAGATAAAGAAGAGGAAGAGCAAAAAGAGAAGGAAGAAGAAGAAGAAGATTCTTACGCCCTCATCATCTAAAAAGCGGCGTTGTTTTAATAAATGTAATTTTGTTTTGCTTAATGATCTCATTAATGCAACAGATTGGGCTCCTTTATATGAGGCAGTTGATGTAAACTTAGCAGTTTCAACATTCTACAATACTTTAAATGCTATTCTGGACAAGTGTGTTCCTATGTGTCTTCCCAAATCTCTTTCTAATAAACCTCCCTGGTTCACTTCGACTCTTTCAACTCTAAAAAATTGTAAATCTAAATGTTTTAAAAAGTTCAAAAAGTCGGGTTCGGTCGTTGATTGGTCTAAATACTCCTTAGCTAAGGCCAATTTCAATATTTTAAACTCTCGTTGTTATGAGAATTACCTTATACGCTGTAAAAGGCAGTTTGCTCGTGATCCCAAAAGATTTTATTCATTTGTAAATTTGAAGCGTAAATCTTCTGGGTTTCCATCCTCGTTTTTCCTAGGTTGTGACAGTACTTACAATGATCAAGATACTTCAGATCTATTTGCAAAGTTCTTCCAATCCACTTATTCAACTGCCATTTCAGAAACCAATTCTTTTCCAATTTTAAATTCTGAAATTAATGGAAATGCTATTATGTTTTCTAATATTTCTCCTGTCTCTCTTTTATCCGCTATGCGTACGTTGAAATCGTCGTTCTCTCCGGGGGCGGATGGTATTCCTAGTTGTGTGATTGAAGAATGCAGTGCTTCTTTGTGGTCACCTTTATTAAAACTGTTTAATTTGTCTCTTGATACCTCGGTATTTCCTTCAATTTCGAAAGAATCATTTATTATTCCTCTGTATAAAAAAGGAGGAAGATCTGATATTTCAAATTACAGAGGCATTGCCAAGCTTTCTGCTATTCCGAAGTTATTTGAAAAAATTATAACTTCTAATTTACAGCACTTTTGTAAATCCATTATTTCACCATCGCAGCATGGTTTTGTTCAGAATCGATCAACCTCTACGAACTTATTAGAATTTTCATCCCTAGTCAATGAAAGATTTTTAAAGAAAATGCAAACAGATGTTATATACACTGATTTCAGTAAGGCATTTGACTCTGTTCAGCATGACATCTTGCTTCAAAAGCTTGACCAATTGGGATTTTCCTTTAAACTTCTATTTTGGATTGCTTCCTATTTAAAGGGTAGAACCCAAAGGGTTCTGTTGAGAAAATCTATTTCGAAGGTCATATTTGTCTCTTCGGGTGTTCCTCAGGGTAGTCACTTGGGCCCTCTACTTTTCTCCCTCTTTATAAATGACCTTCCCAGCTGTATTTCTTACTCTAGGATATTCATGTATGCAGATGATGTAAAACTCTGTCTCTCATACAAGAACTCAATAGATCATTTACGCCTACAGGATGATCTAATATCCTTTCAAAATTGGTGTAAAGCTAATCAGTTGCATCTAAATTGTTCTAAGTGTATGACAATGACTTTCTGTCGTACCACTCCATTTTTTGCTGATTACACAATCAACAATGTGTCCTTGCAACGTATTTCTACAATCAAAGATCTCGGTGTGCTCTTTGACTGTAAACTTAGATTCAATACCCATATTCTAACCATCGTTAATGAAGCCAAAAGTGTACTTGGTTTTATTAAACGATGGTCTAAAGAGTTTAATGATCCGTTTGTCACTAAAGTTCTTTTTGTTTCGCTGGTACGCCCTATTTTAGAATATTGTTCTATTATGATTATGATTATTGATTCGCCTTCTCTTCTATTTCAAGTCAACTTCCTAGTTCCTTCCCGTGCTTCTCGTCACTTTTGTCCTCTTTATTTACCTACATGTAACTGAAACTATTCCTTGTACAGTGCGTTTCGTGTTCTATGTACTAAGTACAATACTTATTTTCATGTATTTAGTTCTGAACTCTCTCTTTCCTTAATAAAATCTTCTCTTTTAGCATATTTCAGAGAAATCACACAAACACCACAGTTGTGAGAATGCACCTATGCAATTATCCTTACTTGTGTAGTGATTTCTCTTATCGTATTTTACTTTTTAAGATTTTTATTTTTTCTTATATTTTTATAACCTTTTTTTAACTTCTTCTATCTTGCTTAGTTTCAATGATATCACTAACCATATCTGGCTGTGATTTGGGGCATAGCTCGTCGGTCCGGCAAATAAAACACCCCCATCGGGTTGGTGTTATCATTGCTATATATTGTTAGTATTAGGCTTTTTTTTTCCTGTTCTGTTTTATAATTTTTAATTTTGTAATTTTATAAGTTGACTCACGAATGTAGTCAATTTTCTTTATATAAATAAATAAATGGGAATTTAAAGAAGAGAAAGAGAAAGAACAAGAGATGAAAGAAGTAAAAGACAAAGAAGAAGGGAAACAAGAAGAGAAAAAAGAAGACAAAGAAGAAGAAAAGAAGAAAAAAAGATGAGGAAGAGAAAAAGAAAATGAAGAAGTACAAGAAGCAGAAAAAGAAGATAAAGAAGAAGAGGAATAAGAAGATGAAAAAGAGGAAGAAGAAAAAAAATATGAAGAAGGAGAAGAAGAAAAAGAAGCGGAAGAGAATGAAGAAGATGCAAAACGAAGTGGAGAAGAGAATGTTGAAGAAGAAGAAGAAGAGGAAGGGAAGAAGAAGAGGACAAAGAAGAAGATGAAGAAATGGATGAAGAAGAAGAGAACGAGAGGGAAGAAGAACGAAAAGAAAGTGAGGAAAAAGAAGAGAAAGAAGAAGAAGAAGAAGAAGAGGAAGAGAAAGGGAAGAAGAGGACAAAGAAGAAGATGAAGAAATGAATGAAGAAGACGAGAACGAGAAGGAAGAAGAACATAAAAAAGAGATGGAGGAAAAATAAGAGAAACAAGAAGAAGAAGAAGAAGACGATGAGAACAAAAAGAAGAAGAAGAAGAGGATGAGAAAAAAAAGAAAAAGAAGAAGACGATATAGGGGAAAAGGAAAAAGAATAAGAGGCAAAAGATGAAGAAACGGAAAATGAAAAGGAAGAGGAATAAGAAGCGAAGAAGAAGAAGTAGAAGAAGGAGAAGCAGAAGAAGAAGAGGACGAAGAAGAGGAAGGAAGAAGAAAGAGAAGCAAAAGAAGAAGCGGAAGAGAAGGAGGAAGATGCAAAAGAAATTGAAGAGGAGAAAGTTGATGAAGAAGAAGTAGAGGAACAGAAGAAGAAGAGGAGAAAGAAAAGAATGAAGAAATGGAAGAAGAAGAAGAAAAGAACGAGAAGGAAGAAGAACGAAAAGAAAGTAAGGAAAAAGGAGAGAAAGAAGAAAAGGAAGAAAAGGATGAAGAAGAAGAAGAAAAAGAAATATGAAGAAGGAGAAAAAGGAAAAAAAGAAGATGAAGAAGAAGCAACAAAATAAAAAACAAAAGAGAAAGAAGAAACAGAAGATGAAAAAGAAGAAGGGAGAAGGAAGAAGAACAAGACGAAGAAGAAGACGACGAAGGAGAAGATGAATTAAAGGTAGAAGAAGAAGAAGAAGAGAAAATAGACGAAGAAAAAGAAAATGAACACGAAGAAAAAAAGAAGAGGAGAAATAAGAAGAGAAAGAAGATGAGGAAGAAGAAGAAGAGGAAGAATAAGAATAAAAATGCGAAGAAGGAGAAGAGGAACCAGAAGAGGAAGCTGAAGAACAAAAAAAAGCAAAAGAAGAAGAAGAAAAAAAGAAGAAGAAAAAATAAGAAGAGAAAGAAGAAAAAGAGAAAGAAAAAGAAAAAGACGAAGAAGAAAATGAAAAGGAAGATGAGGAAGAGAAAAAGAAGATGAAGAAGTAGATCAAGCAGAAAAAAAATATAAAAAAAAGGAGGAGAAATATGAAGAGAAGAAGGAAGAAGATAAAGCAAAAAACATGAGAAAGATGACAAAGAACAATAGATGAAACCAGAAAAATAGAAAGAATAAGAGAAAGAAGAAGAAAGAGACAAAGAAGAAGAGGAAGAAAATAAGAAAAGGAAGATGAGGAAGAGAAAAAGAAGATGAAGAAGTAGAAGAAGCAGAAAGGAAAAAAGGAGGAGAAAGATGAAGAGAAGAAAGAACAATAAGAAGAAATGAAGATAAAAAGAGGAGAAAGAACAAGAGATGAAAAAAGAAAATCAGAAAGAAGATGCGAAAGAAGAAGAAGAAGAGGAATAAAAAGATGAAGAAGAGGAAGAGCAAAAAGAGAAGGACGAAGAAGAAGAAGAAGAGGACCAAGAAGAAGATGAAGAAAAGGAAGAAGAAGATAAAGAATATGAAGAAGGAGATGAAGAAGAAGAAGCGAAATAGAAGGAAGAAGATGCAAAAGAAAGTGAAGATGAGAAAGTTGAAGAAGGAGAAGAAGAAGAGATTAAACAAGATGCAGTAGAAGAGGAAGAGAAAAAAGAAGAAGAAGAGGACAAAGAAGAAGATGAAAAAAAGGAAGAAGAAAAAGAAGAAAAAACTATGAAGAACGAGAAAAAGATAAAAAAGAACGTGAAGAAGAAAAAAAAGAGATGAAAAAGAAGAGAAAGAGCAAGAGATAGACCAAGAACAAGAAGAAGAAATGAAGATAAAAAGAAAAGAAAGAACATGAGATGAAAAAATAAAAACAGAAAGAAGAGGAGAAAAAAGATGAGAAAGAAGATGAGAAAGAAGAAGAAGAAGAGGAATATAAAGATGAAGAAGAGGAAGAGCAAAAACAGAAGGAAAAAGAAGAAGAAGAAGAGGACAAAGAAGAAGATGAAGAAAAGACAGAAGAAGAAAAAGAATATGAAGAAGAAGAAGAGAAAGAGCAAGAGAAAGAGCAAGAAAAAAAAAGAAGAGGACGAAGAGGAGGAAGAAGGAGAAGCAGAAAAAGAAGACGAAGAAGAAGAGAGAGAAGAAGAAGAAGCAGAAAATGAAGACGAAGAAAAAACGAAGAGGAGAAATAAGAAGAGAAAGAAGATGTGGAAGAAGAAGAAGAAGAAGAGAAAGAGGAGGAAGAAGAAGAAGATGGAGAGGAAGAGGAAAAGGAAGAAGAATATGAAGAAAAGGAAGAAGAAGATAAATACGAAGAAGGAGAAGAGGAACCAGAAGGGGAAGCAGAAGAACAAAAAGAAGAAGAAGAAGAAAAAGACGATGAAGACTAATAATAATAAGAAGAAAATTATGAAGAAGAATAGAAGAAATAAGAAGAAAAAAAGAAAAGCAAGAAGAAGAGATAAAGGAAGAAGAAGAACACGAAGAAAAAGAAGATGAAGACTAAGAAAAAGAAGAAGAAGAGAAATAAGATAAGAAATAAGATGAGGAAGGAGAATAAGAGGAACAGGAGGAAGAAGAAACAAAAGAAGAGAAAGAGCCAAGGGAAGCGGAATATGAAGAAAAGGAAGAAGAAGAAGATAAATGCGAAGAAGGAGAAAAGGAACCAGAAGAGGAAGCAGAGGATCAAAAAGAAGAAAAAGAAGAAGAGGCAGAAAAAAGACGAAGAAGAAAAAGAAGAAGAATAATAATAAAAAGAAGATGATGAAGAAGAAGCAAAATAGAAAGAAGAAAAATGAGAAAAAGAAGAAGAGATATAAGATGAAGAAGAAAAAGAAGATGAAGACGAAGACAAAGAAGAAGAAGAAAAGAAGAACAAGAAAAGTAGAAAAGAAAGAAAAGATGAGGAAGAGAAAAAGAAGATGAAAAAGTAGAAAAAGAAGATGAAGGAAAAAAGGGAGAAAAAGATGAAGAGAAGAAAGAAGAAGAAGAAGAAGAAAAAAAGAAGAGAAAGAAGAGAAGGAGAAAGAACAAGAGATGAAAGAAGAAAAAGAGAAAGAATAAGAGAAAGAAGAAGAGAAAGAAGAAGACAAAGAAGAAGATAAAGAAAATTAAGAAGAAAAAAAATATGAAGAAGGAGAAGAAGAAAAAGAAACGGAAGAGAAGGAAGAAGATGCAAAAGAAAGTGAAGAAGAGAAAGTTGAAGAAGAAGAATAAGAGAAAGGGAAGAAGAAGAGGACAAAGAAGAAGATGAAGAAGAAGAAGAAAACGAGAAGGAAGAAGAACGAAAAGAACCTGAGAAGAAGAAGAGAAAGAAGAAAATGAAGAAAAGGATGAAGAAGAAGATGAAAAAAATATGAAGAAGGAGAATAAGGAAAAAAAGAAGATGACGAAGAAGCAAAAAAAATGAAAAGGAGAGAAAGAGCAAGAGAAAGAGCAAGAAAGAAGAAGAAGAGAAAAAGAAGAAAGAGGAGGAACAAGACGACGAAGAAGACGACGAAGGAGAAGATGAATTAAAAGTAGAAGAAGAAGAAGAAGAGAAAATAGAGGAAGAAAAGAAAGACGAACAAGAAGAAAAAGAAGAAAAAAAAGAAGACGAAGACGAAGAAAAAGAAGAAGAAGAGAAATAAGAAAAGAAATAAGATGAAAAGAAGAAGAATAGGAAGAGGGAGAAGAAGAGGAAGAAGAAGGGAATGATGAGGAACAGAAAAAGAAGATGAAGAAGTAGAAGACGCAGAAAAAGAAGATGAAGAAAAAGAGGAGGAAAGAGATGAAGAGAAGAAAGAAGAGGACGAAGAAGAGGACAAAGAAGAATATGAAGAAAAGGAAGAAGAAGAAGAAACAAAATATGAGGACAGAGAAAAAGGAAAAAAGAAGATGAAGAAGAAGCAAAAGAGATGAAAAAGAAGAAAAAACAAGAAAGAAGAAGAGAAAAAGTAAGGAAACTCTAGTCGGAGGCGCCCGAGTAGGAAATACCCTGAACCCCGCCTATCAGCGGCTTTAAATGCACTTCAAATTTTGCATATAATTATACCCTGAACACATTATAAATGGGTAATCAGGGTATAATGGTTTTGTTGCAGCCCAAATGTATGTAACAGGCAGAAGGAGGCGTGGCAGACCCCATAAAGTATATATATTCTTGATCAGGACGACAAGCCGAGTCGATTGAGCCCTGTACGTCTGTCTGTCTGTCTGTCTGTCTGTCCGTCTGTCCGTCCATCCGTCTGTATGTTTGAACGCGTGGATCTCAGAACCTATAATAGCTAGAGACTTGAACTTTTTTTTATAGGTTCGTGTATATCACGCGCAGGTCGAATTTGTTTTAGAAATTTGATAACTCTTCTCGTTCTTTTTTTATCGATTAAAAACGAAATCGATTTTCAGTTTTAAAATTATATCTTCTACATCTTTATAGTTAGAGACTCCAAATCTTGTATTTAGCTTAATGGGACTTTTATACAATTTTGATTTTTGTTAAATTTTGGATGCCACGCCCCCTTCGCCCAAATTTTCAAAACACTTATTTTAAATAGTAGAGACTTGTGCTTTTGCACATGCACACATATGAATGATATAATTACGACCGTGACTCGTGACGTCGTCGACGTCAGTACAGCAACAGCAGCAGGCACCAGCACACAAACAACAACAACAGCAAAGCACCGCTGAATGCCAGGAGTTCTTATCCGGGAAAGCAAAAGATTCTTGCAGACGGTTATCCAGAATAACATCGACACCAACTTGAACATTCGGATCTGTGCCTTCATCCGCTTCTTCGGTCGATGGATTTGAGCCTTCGATAGAAATTTCCGTTTCTGCATCGGTGAACATCTCGTCGCCGGCAAAACTGCAATTAACAAACTGCACTGAACCTGAGCCACAATTGCCACGCGCTGTAAAGTAAAAAGAAGGAACAAAGCACCGCTGAATGCCAGGAGGGACGAAAGGGAGGAAAACATATATTCTGAGTGAGTAGAGTTAAAGTGAAAGGGTAAAAAGAGGTGGGGTGCAAAATAAAATAAAGAAAAGAATAGCACACATTAATTGGCTATTATATACAAAACAAGCACCATCTCCATGGGCAGTGGCACAAAAACTGCAACATGAACTTGACTTTTTAAAGTCATTAAAAAAGCCAGAAACTCAAGCTCACTCAGTTATACCTACAATAAAAATAATTGATAATAACCGACTAACTCCTCCTAAGCCACTACCACTTCCAAGCGAGGAAAAGAAGTGCCCAAAGGATTGTCCAGGACCACTGGAGAGTGTATACTGCGAGTATACATGCTGGACAAAAATTGGTGCGACGACCGGCACCAGTACCGCCTGAGCCCATAGGCCCCGGACATCTGCAGCAGAGAGTACAAGTGTGAAAGGCAGGCCGCCTTTTACACCATCGATGGAGCATCATCAAAAATTAATTTTAAATTTAAAATAAATTTAAAGAAAAATTTAAAAATTAATAACATATATATAAGAAACAAAATTATTGTAAGAAATATTGTAATATTGAGTGGAGCCTTATCTGCCAGATAGAAGTATATCCTGTAAAGCTATACGAATCATTATGTAGGGACATGTAAAAGGAATTTTTGTTCCCCCCAAGAAAAATATTGTAAGTGGAAGCGATAACTGCATTGCTCGCTAAAGTATGGCCCGTGAAGTCATACGACAAAATAGGTAGGAGATCATTGTTAAGCATTTAAAAGAAAAAAAATGTATCCTTAATTTTTGTATAAAGTGGAACATTGTTAAGCATTTAAAAGAAAAAAAAATGTATCCTTAATTTTTGTATAAAGTGGAACATTTATATATGTATATGTATCAAATTATTAAATCCCGTTCCAACTACTCAATTTCGAGTTTGCCTTTAGTTAGGATTTGTTTTCATTCTATGAACTGTTTGTTTCCTTCTTCGAATTGTCCCACACGACCCTAGGACGACTCTTATTAACTTTTAATTCGTAATTTTTAAGTGAGCTTCTTAATTTCAAAATGGGAGGCCATGAGTCCAATGTCAAAGATAGCACAGCAGACGTGATTAACGTCATAGATCTTGTGGATCCTACACCACACCTAGGCACCCAAACTCAGCTATTAATTGTACTAGTAGTACTCACGGCCTTAAATCTTATACTAAAAGTGTATCTGATATACAAAAGAACGCTCAGAAAGAGATACATTAGTCGAGCCAATGAGCTAGATAAGTGTTAAAAAAAAAATTTATATATACATATATATATATATATATATATATATATATATATATATATATATATATATATATATATATATATATATATATATATATATATATATATATATATATATATATATATATATATATATATA
This sequence comes from Drosophila fulvimacula, assembly GCA_035045555.1. NCBI lineage: Eukaryota > Metazoa > Arthropoda > Insecta > Diptera > Drosophilidae > Drosophila > Drosophila fulvimacula. The sequence goes on from JAWNOX010000140.1 coordinate 63,949, forward strand.
TATATATATATATATATATATACATCTCATCGACTAATGGAATGGAAAGAAATATCGTCCATTATTAAACTTGAACGTCTTGAGTTTGACAAATCGTTTAAGTGCCTAAATAAATGTGCACCGATTTCAAATACAACGAAAGTAAAACACGTTCAATGTATGATAAAATCATATAATAACATTCGTGAGATAGTATATACTAATTTAAATAGATTAACGCAATTGCACGTAACGCAAGTAAATGAATTGTTTAAAAGATTAAGAGAAAATCTTAGATATATATCGGAAATGATAAGTCGGTATTAATGGATAACGAAGCACAATCAAATCTTGAACAAAAACATTCAGTGGATATAGGAAACGAAGTAATCATGACGTCAACAGTAGAAAAAGACCGTCAATATGTGAAACAAATCTCAACTTCAATCCCCGAATTTGATGGTAATAAACTATCACTCCAGCACTTTCAAACAGCGTTAAGAATCACTGATAGGACTAAAAGAGATAAAGAAGATCTAGCCGTTGAAGTTATCAAATAAAAGATAACCGGCACAATCCTTTATAAAGTACAAAACGAAACAACAATCCAGGATATTATTAGGAAACTCAATGATAACGTTAAAGCAGCTAAAAGCAGCGTACATTGACGAAGGTTTAGACTCAGGGAATGCTGATAAATTTTCGACCAAAGAGTCGATATCAGCTCTGATTCACAACTGTGAACATGAAAAGTTGCGTATAATACTAGAATTTGGCAATTTCGGTAATATTAATGATGTAATGGGTAAGTATATCCATTGCAGCACAGAGATTACGGGAAGCGCCAACACTGTCTTTTATTACAGAGGCAACGGTAGTCGCGGTAACCAAAGAGGTTACAATAACCGCGGTTACAATAACTCAAACAGAGGTAATTACCAAAATAGACGTAATTACCATTACAATCACAATAATAATAATAGAGGGAACAATAGAGGCCAAAATAGAGGAAACTCTAGAGGCCGTGGTCACTCGAACAGAGGCCATAATCCCCAAAACAATGCAAAAATACGAACTGCAGAAAGTAGTTCGGGAAACGAATAAATCCCTTAAGATATTCAGAGTGTGCGAGAGTATACAACATCAATCTTAGTTCAGGATTATTTATAAAACTAAAAAACTTAAGCACAAACAATTCTCTCACTTTTTAGTGGACACTGGTGCAGACATTTCAATAATTAAAGAAAATGTCGATATTTTTGACAATGTTAACACTAACATATCAACTAAAATATCAGGAATCGGTGAAGGTTCAGTTTTTTCAAAAGGTTTAGCATTCGTAGAATTATCTACAGGAAAGTACATAATCCCACACAACTATCACATAGTTGAACAAAACTTTCCAATCCCTAGCGATGGCATTATAGGTATAGACTTCATAAAAAAATTCAATTGCCTATTAGATTGTACACATACTAGTGACACTCTAATAATTAGGCCAGATAATTTAAACCTACAAATAAAAATACCCATCACACATAGATGTGATAACAATGCCATTTTACTTCCAGCCCGCACTGAAGTAGTCTGAAAGATTAGAATCGACAGAACAAACTGCTCTAATTCCGAATCAACAAATTGGAAATACTATCTCCAGTAAAGAAAATATTGTTGTCCGAGTCCTAAATACAACAAGTGTAACCAAAATAATATACATTAATAATATAAAAACCGAAAGGCTAAGTGACTATGACATAGTCCAAGAAATTAGCAAAAACAGACACGAAGATGTCATAAAAAAACTTACAAAAAACTTTCCACCACAATTCAAAGCAAAACTTGAAGATTTATGCACCCAGTATACAGACATATTCGGACTTGAAACCGAATCAATAACAACAAATAATTTTTATAAGCAAGAACTAAGATTGAATGATAATAATCCAGTATACACCAAAAACTATAGAATTCCACACGCACACAAAGAAGAAATCAATAAACAAGTTGAAAAGCTCATTCTAGATAAAATAGTCGAACCATCCACCTAGAATATAATAATATTGCTGGTACCTAAGAAAGGTCTACCAGGTTCTGCTACAAAAAAATGGCGATTAGTAGTAGATTACCGCCAGATCAATAAAAAACTCCTATCGGATAAATTTCCACTTCCCAGAATCGATGACATTCTCGACCAGTTAGCTAGAGCCAAATACTTTTCATGTCTAGACTTAATGTCTGGATTCCATAAAATAGAATTAAAAGAAAGATCTAGAGAACTAACGTCCTTTTCAACGAGCAGTGGCTCATACCAGTTCACAAGACTACCATATGGTCTTAAAATAGCGCCAAATTCTTTTCAAAGAATGATGACAATAGCTTTTTCTGGACTCGACCCTTCGCAAGCATTTTTGTATATAGATGACTTAATACTCATCGGTTGTTCGGACAACCACATGATTAAAAACTTAATAAACGTTTTTGAACTATGTAGAAAAAACAACCTTAAGCCACATCCAGAAAAATGTAAATTCTTCATGCACCAAGTGACTTTTCTAGGTCACAAGTGTACTGATCAAGGCATACTGCCCGATGATAAAAAATATGACGTCATCGAAAAATATCCAGTCCCTACAGACGCGGATAGTGCTAGAAGATTCGTAGCGTTTGGCAACTACTATAGACGTTTCATCAAAAATTTCGCCGATTATTCACGGCACATAGCACGATTATGTAAAAAGAATGTCAAATTTCAATGGTCCGATGAATGCCAAAATGCATTCGAGTATTTAAAAAAGGCTTTAAGTAAACCCACATTATTGAAATATGCAGATTTCGATAAAGAGTTTTGCATAATTACTGATGCAAGTAAAAACGCTTGTGGAGCTGTCCTAACACAGAACTATGGAGATAAACAACTCCCAGTTGCATATGCTTCACGCTCATTCACTAAAGGTGAAAGCAACAAATCAACTACAGAACAAGAGTTAGCAGCTATCCACTGGGCAATTACATATTTCAGACCATACATATATGGAAAACATTTCACAGTAAAAACAGATCACAAACCATTAACCTATTTGTTTTCAATGACAAATCCAAGTTCAAAACTAACTAGAATGAGACTAGAACTAGAAGAATACGATTTCACAGTGGAGTATCTCAAGGAAAAAGACAACTTCGTAGCAGATGCAATATCAAGAATTACAATATCCGATTTAAAAGACGTACATAGAAAAGTCCTGAAAGTCACTACCAGGCAACAGTATAGACAGAAAAAATCCTGCGCAGGAAAAGAAAAAGAAGATTTGCCAATGCAAACTCTTGACAACGCTTCTAAGCCCAACGTATATGAAGTCATTAGTAATGACGAAGTGCGGAAAGTAGTGGCCTTGCTAATAAAAAATCAGATATGTTTTTTGAAACATGGAAGAAAAATAATAGCAAGAATTGATGTTAGCGATTTGTACACCAATGGAAATCTTGACTTAGGTCAGTTCTTCCAAAGGCTTGAGATGCAAGCCGGTATACTTAATATCAGCCAACTCAAAGTGGCACCGAGCGATAAGATCTTTGAATTAATTTCAATTGAATCTTTCAAAAATATGGGCAATAAAATATTGAATATTTTAAGAGTAGCTCTACTCAAGCCGGTGACCCTAATAGAAAATAAAAAAGATCAAGAAGCGATACAGTCTGAATTTCATGACGATTCAACTCAAGGAGGTCATTATGGCATTAGAAGAACGCTAGCTAAAATAAAACGACATTACTATTGGAAAAATATGACTCGTCATATCAAAGAGTACGTACGTAAATGTCAAAAATGCCATAAATCCAAAATAACAACTCATATAAAGACCCCGATGATTATAACTGAAACACCAACTATAGCTTTTGACAGAGTGATAGTAGATACTATAGGTCCACTACCACGCTCAGAGAATGGTAATGAATATGCAGTTACGCTAATATGCGAATTAACTAAGTATTTAGTAACCATTCCAATTCCAAATAAGTGCAACAACCGTTTCCAAAGCTATATTTGAAAACTTTATTCTAAAGTACGGTCCAATGAAGACGTTCATTACGGACATGGGAACAGAATATAAGAATTCAGTAATAACTGACTTGTGCAAATATTTGAAGATAGACAACATAACGTCAACTGCACATCATCATCAAACCTTAGGTACAATAGAACGAAGTCATAGGACATTCAATGAATATGTTCGTTCATATATATCTGCAGACAAAACCGATTGGGATGTTTGGATACAATATTTCACATACTGTTTCAACACAACACCCTTGGTAACACACGACTATTGTCCATACGAACTAGTATTTGGAAGATTACCAAGACAGTTCGTAGATTTTAATAAAACCACTAGAATAGACCCATTATATAATGTAGATGATTACGCTAAAGAAGCTAAGTTTAGATTAGAAATAGCTTATAAAAGAGCAAGAATAGCTCAAGACAATAGTAAAGCTAGAAATAAAAAGCAATACGATAATAAAATATCAGATGTAAGCATAGAAATAGGAAATAAAGTTCTATTAAAAAATGACGCACGACACATGTTAGACCCTACATATATAGGACCATTTGAGGTAATAGCTATAGATAATAAAGATAATATTACAATTAGGGATGGCAAGAATAAGAAACAAAAAGTTCATAAGGATAGGCTAAAAGTTCAAAAATAAACTTCGAAATGAATTATTAACAAACAAAATTTCTGTTACATATACATATTTCAATACTTTCATCCACAAAATAAAATATATATATACAACTCAAATCAAACTTCTAATATTAAAAAAAAAAAAATTTATATATATACAATAATAATAATACAAACATAAAAATATATATTTCATTATATAAATTAATTATAACTCCAATAGTCATACAATATAATATTAAATAACTTCATATTAATATTACGTTATTTCTGTAAAAAGGGAGGTGTAGTGTGTTATATGCAAAATAAGCATATGCCCACCATATTGTAGTGTATACAATATGTAAAGTGGTCATATTCCCTAATTAAACGTTAGAGTATCAAGCGCATAAACATAGAGACACTTTGTCGCTTTGTTTACATAACATAACCACCGCCAAGTGCTGTAATATGATCAGCCGCTTATATGTGGACTGGCCTGCAGCGTGAGATCTGCAGCGTAAGCACTATGACGTTCTGACCACTCGGTCCCAAGCGCATGTCAATGTATATGCCTTCTGCATGTGCATATAATAATATATACAAATACATATGACACACTATATACTCCCGTTCTGCCGCTGCTTTGAGCGACAGAACTATATACTCTCTTATGTACTTTAGGCTAAGTCAATATCGAATAAAGAAAGGCCGATTCATTATGTATGAAGACGTCAAAGACACAAGTCTGGTTGTTTAATTATTACAGAGGAAGAATAAGAAGAAGACGAAGGAGAAGATGAATTAAAGGAAGAAGAAGAAGAAGAAGAAAAAGAAAATGAAAAAGAAGAAGAAGAGGAAGGGGAGGAAAAAGAAGTAGTAGTAGCAGAAGCAGAAAAAAGGAGGAGAAAGATAAAGAGAAGAAAGAAGAAGAAGAAGCAAAAAAGATGAGAAAGAATAGCAAGAGAAAGAACAAGAGATGAAAGACGAAAAAAAAGAAAGAATAAGAGAAAGAAGAAGAAGAAAAGGAAGAAGAGGAAGATAAAAAGAAGATGAACAATTAGAAGAAGCAGAAAAAGAATATGAAGAAGAAGGGGCGGAGAAAGATGAAGAGAAGAAAGAACAAGAAGAAGAAAAAAAGATAAAAATAAGAGAAAGAGAAAGAACAAGAGATGAAAGAAGAAAAAGAAAAGGAAGAGAAAGAAGATGAAGAAGAGGAAGAACAATGAGAGAAGCAATAGGAATAGGAAAAAGAAGATGAAGAAATGGAAGAAGAAGAAGAGAACGAGAAAGGCGAAAGAACAAAAAGAAAATGAAGAAGATGAAAGAAGATGAAGATGAAAAAGAAGTTAAAGAGCAAGAGAAAGAGCAAGAAAGAAGAAGAAGAGAAAGAAGAAGGGAAAGAAGAAGGCGAAGAAGAAGAAGAGAAAGAAAAAACAACAGATGAGGAAGAGAAAAAGAAGAGGAAGAAGTAGAAGAAGCAGAAAAAAAAGAAGAAGAAAATGAGGAGGTGAAGAGAAGAAAGAACAAGAAGAAGAAAAACAAGTAAGGAAACTCTAGTCAGAGGTGCCCGACTAGGAAATACCCTGAACCCCGCCTATCGGCGGCTTTAAATGCACTTCAAAGTTTATATATAATTTTAAATTAAATTAAAAAATTAAAAAAAAAAAAAGATTAAGTAACTTGCATAAAAAAAGTTTTGCCGTCAGCTTAGAGAATCGAACCCGAGACTTTGTGTCGGCGATCATCGATTCTACCAACACAGCCGTTGCAATACATAAGAGTGAGATAGCGAATTCCTAAGTAAAGTTATTGAGCTACTGAGCTGCTGCTACTGAGCTGCTGAACTTCTGCTTAAAATTCATCCCAAATTTGTCTTTGTTGTTGTTGTTATGAATTCTTCGAACGCTAACTGCGCAGTTTACTCAGCGACTGAGCTGCGCCAATATGTGCGTGTCATAGATCGACTTTCTTAATCAAACTTGCGCAGCGTAATTATATCATTCATATGTGTGCATGTGCAAGAGCACAAGTCTCTAATATTTGAAATAAGTATTTTGAAAATTTGGGCGAAGGGGGCGTGGCATCCAAAATTTAACAAAAACCAAATTGTATAAACGTTCAATTAAGCTAAATACAAGATTTTTAGTCTCTAACTATCAAGATATAGAAGAGTTATTGAATTTCTAAAACAAAAACTCGACCTGCGCGTGATGTATACGAATCTATAAAAAAAAGTTCAAGCCACTTGCTATTATAGGTTCTGAGATCCACGCGTTCAAACATACGAACAGACGGACAGACAGACAGAAGAAAAAAGGAGATGAAGAAGAAGAAGAGAAAAAAGAAGATGAAGAAAATGAGGATATAAGGGAAAAGGAAAGGAAAGAACAATAAGGAGAATAAGAGAAAAAAGATGAAGAAACGGAGGATGAAAAGGAAGACGAATAAGAAACGAAAGAAGAAGAGGAAGAAGGAGAAGCAGAGGAAGAAGACGAAGAAGAAGAGGAAGCAGAAGAGAGAGAGAGAAGAAAAATAAGACGAAGACGACGAAAACGAAAAAGAAGATGAAGACAAAGAAGATGAGTAAGAAAAAGAAGAGGAAGAGGGAGAGGAAAATAAAGAGGAATATGAAGAAAAGGAAGAAGAAGGCGAAGAGACAAAAGAAGAAGATAAATGCGAAGAAGGAGAAGAGGAACCAGAAGAGAAAGCAGAAGAACAAAAAAAAGAAAAAGAAGTAGAGGCAGAAAAAAGACAAAAAAGAAAAATAATAATAAGAAGAAAACGATGATGAAGAAGAAAAAAAAGAAGAAGAAACAAAGAAAAAGAAGAGGAAGTGATAAAAGAAGGAGATGGAGAAGAAGAAAAGGAAGATGAAAAGGAAGAAAAAGAAGATGAAAACGAAAAAGAAGAAGAAGAGAAATAAGAAAAGAAATAAGATGAGGAAGAAGAAGAAGAAGAAGAAAAGCAAGAGGAAGAGGAATATGTAGAAGAAGAGAGAAAGAGAAGAAATAAGAAGAGGACAAAGAAGAAGATGAAGAAATGGAAGTAGAAGAAGAAAACGAGACGGGCGAAGAACGAAAAGAAAATGAGGAAAAAGAAGAAGAAGAAGAAAACGAGACGGGCGAAGAACGAAAAGAAAATGAGGAAAAAGAAGAAGAAGAAAAAAACGAAGGAAAAGATTAATTAAAAGAAGATGAAGAAGAAGAAGAGAAAAAAGAAGAAGAAGAAGAGGATATAGGGGAAAAGGAAAAGGCAAAGGAAGAAGAATAAGGACTATAAAAGGTAAAAAATGAAGAAACGGAAGATGAAAAGGAAGAGGAATAAAAAGTGAAAGAAGAAGAGGAAGAAGGAGAAGCAGAAGAAGATAAAGAAGAAAGGGAAGAAGAAGAGATAGAAGAAGAAAGAGAAAAAGAAGATGAAGACGAAGAAAAAGAAGAAAAGAAATAAGAAAGGAAATAAAATAAGGGAGAAGAAGAAGAGGAAGAGAAAGAGGAAGAGGAAGAGGAATATGTAGAAGAGGGAGAAAAAGAAGAACAGGAAGAACAAAAAGAAGACAAAAGGAAGAAAGAAGAGAGAGAAGAAGAAGAAAAGAAGAAAAGGAAAATGATGAAGAGAAAAAGAAGATGAAGAAATAGAAGAAGCAGAAAAATAAGACGAAGAAGAAGAGGAAGAGAAGAAATAAGAAGAAGACGAAAAAGAAGAAGATGAATAAAAGGAAGAAAAAGAAGAAGAAAAAAATATGAAGAAGAAGAAGAAAAGACGAAGGAGAAGATGAATTAAAGGAAGAAGAAGAAGAAAAAAAGGTAAAAAGAGGAGAAAGAGAAAGTACAAGAGATGAAAGAAGAAAAAGAGAAAGAATAAGAGAAAGAAGAAGAAGAAGAAGAGAGGAAGAGTAAGATGAAGAGAAGAAAGAAGAATAACAGAAAGAAGAAGAGAAAGAATATCAGAAAGAAGAAGAGAAAGAAAAAGAAGAAGAAGAAGAGGAAGGGAGAAAGAGGAAGAAGAAGAAGACAAAGGAGAAGATGAATTAAAGAAAGAAGAAGAAGAAAAAAAGGTAAAAAGAAGAGAAAGAGAAAGAGAAAGTACAAGAGATGAAAGAAGAAAAAGGGAAAGAATAAGAGAAAGAAGAAGAAGAAGAAGAGAGGAAGAGTAAGATGAAGAGAAGAAAGAAGAATAACAGAAAGAAGAAGAGAGAGAAAATCAGAAAGAAGAAGAGAAAGAAAAAGGAGAAGAAGAAGAAGAAGAAGAAGAAGAGGAGGGGAGAAAGAGGAAGAAGAAGAAGACAAAGGAGAAGATGAATTAAAGAAAGAAGAAGAAGAAAAAGAAGATGAAAAAGAAGAGGATATAGGGGAAAAGGAAAAGGATGAAGAATAAGCAGGAAATAATAACAGGAAAAAGATGAAGAAACGGAAGATGAATAGGAAGCGAAAGACGAAGAGGAAATAGGAGAAGCAGAAGAAGAAGACGAAGAAGAAGAGGAAGAAGAAGAGAGAGAAGAAGAAAAAGAAAAATAAGTCGAAGACGACGAAAAAGAAAAAGAAGATGAAGACAAGCAAAAAGAAAGAGAAGATGAAGACGAAGAAGATGAGTAAGAAACAGAAGAGAAAGAGAAAGAGCAAAAGGAAGAGGAATATGAAAAATGGAAGAAGAAGGAGAAGAGAAAGAAGAAGAAGATAAATGCGCAGAAGGAACTAGAAGAGGAAGAAGAAGAACAAATAGAAGAAAAAGTAGAAGAGGAAGAAAAAAAGACGAAGAAGAAAATGATGAAGAAGGAAAAAAGAAAGAAGAAGAAAAAAATAAAAAGAAAAGAAGAAAACGAGAAAGAAGATGAGAAAGAAGAAGAAGAGAAAAAAGGGAAAGAAGAAGAGGAATAAAGAGATGAAGAAGAGGAAGAACAAAAAGAGAATAAATAAGAAGAAGAAGGGGATATAGAGGAAAAGGAAAAGGAAGAGGAATATGTAGAAAAGGAAAAAGAAGAAGAGGAAGAACAAAAAAAAAAAGAAAAAGAAGAAGAAGAAACGAAAGATGAGGAAGACAAAAAGAAGATTAAGAAGTAGAAGGAGCAGGAAAAGAAGAAGAGGGGGAGAAAGATGAATAGAAGAAATAACAAGAAAAAGAAAAAAAGATAAAACGATGAGAAAGAAAATGAGTAAGAGATGAAAGAAGCAAAAGAGAAAGAAGAAGAGAAAGAAGATGAAAGAGAAGAAGAAGAAGAAGAGGACAAAGAAGAAGATGAAGAAAAGGAAAAAGAAGAAAAATAATATAAAGAAGGAGAAGAAGCGAAAGAGAATGAAGAGGATGAAAAAGAAAGTAAAGATGAGAAAGTTGAAGAAGAAGAGGAAGAGAAGATAGAAGAAGAAGAAGAAGAAGAGGAAGAGAAGAAAGAAGAAGAAGATGAAGAAGAGGACAAAGAAGATGATGAAATAAAAGAAAATAAGAAGAAGAAGAAGAAGAAGAGAACAAGAAGGAAGAAAAACGAAAAGAAAGTGAAGAAAAAGAAGAGAAAGAAGAAGAAGAAGAAGAAGAGGTAGAAGAGGACAAAGAAGATGATGAAATAAAAGAAAATAAGAAGAAGAAGAAGAAGAAGAGAACAAGAAGGAAGAAGAACGAAAAGAAAGTGAAGAAAAACAAGACAGAGAAGAAGAAGAGGAAGAGAAGAAAGTAGCAGAAGAAGAGGACAAAGAAGAATATAAAGAAAAGGAAAATGAAGAAGAGAAAAAATATGAAGATGGAGGAAAAGGAAAAAAGAAGATGAAGAAGAAGCAAAAGAGATAAAATAGAAGAGAAAGAGCAAGAGAAAGAACAAGAAAGAAGAAGAGAACGAAGAAGAGAAAGAAGACGAAGAAGAAGAAAAGGGAAGGGAGAAATAGGAAGAACAAGAAGAAGGCGAAGGAAAAGACGAATTAAAGGAAGAAGAAGAAGAACAAAAGGAAGATTTAGAAGAAGAAGAGAAAAAAGAAGATGTAGAAGAAGAGGATATAAGGGAAAAGGAAAAGGAAGAAGAATAAGAAGCGAAAGAAGAAGAGGAAAAAGGAGAAGCAGATGAAGAAGACAAAGAATAAGAGGAAGAAGAAGAGAGAGAAGAACAAGAAGAAAAAGAAGCCAAAGACGCAGAAAAAGAAGATGAAGGCGAAGAAAAAGAAGAAGAAAAAGAGAGGAAAAGGGAGAGGAAAAGGAAGAGGAATATGAAGAAAAGGAAGAAGAAGGAGAAGATAAAGAAGAAGAGAAAGAAAAGGGAAAGAAGAAGAGGAATAAAAGGAAGAAGAAAAAAAAGAATATGAAGAAGGAGAAAAAGGAAAAAAAATCTTCTTCGAAGCAAAAGAGATGAAAAAGAAGAGTAAGAGCAAGAGAAAGAGCAAGAAAGAAGAAGAAGAGAACGAAGAAGAGAAAGAAGACGAAGAATACGAAAAAAAGGAATGGAGACAGAGGAAGAACAAGAAGTAGTAGAAGAAGAAGAAGATGAAGGAGAAAATGCATTAAAAGAAAGAGAAAAAGAAGTTAAAGAAGAAGAAGAGAAAAAAGAAGATGAAGAAGAAAAGGATGTAGGAGAAAAGGAAAAGGATGAAAAATAAGAGGAAAAAGATGAAGAAACGGAAGATGAAAGGGAAGAGGAATAAGAAGCGAAAGAAGAAGAGCAAATAGGAGATGCAGAAGAAGAAGACGAAGAAGAAGAGGAAGAAGAAGAGAGAGAAGAAGAAAAAAAAGAAGACGAAGACGACGAAAAAGTAAAGGAAGATGAAGATGAAAAAGGAAAAGAAAATGAAGATGAAGAAGATGAGTAAGAAAAAGAAGAGGAAGAGGAAGAGGAAGAGGAATATGAAGATAAGGAAGAAGAAGGAGAAGAGACAAAAGAAGAACATAAATGTGAAGAAGGAGAAGAGGAACCAGAAGAGAAAGCAGAAGAACAAAAATAAAGAAAAAGAAGAGGCAGAAAAAAGACGAAGAAGAAAAATAAGAAAAATAATAATAAGAAGAAAATGATGATGGAGAAGAAAAAGAAAAAGAAGATGAAAAAAAGAAAAAGAAGAGTAAGAGATAAAAGAAGGAGATGAAGAAGAAGGAAAGAAAGATGAAGAGGAAGAAAAAGAAGATGAAAACGAAGAAAAAGAAGATGAGGAAGAAGAAGAAGAGGAAGAGGAGGAAGAAGAAGAAGGGGCAGAGGAAAAGGAAGAGGAATATGAAGAAAAGGAAGAAGAAGAAGAAGAGGAAGAAGAACCAGATAAATGCGAAGATGAAGAAGGGGAAGCAGAAGAAGAATAAGAAGAAAAAGAAGAAGAGGAAGAAAAATATGAAGAATAATAATAAGAAGATGATGAAAAAGATAAAGAGAAAAAATGAAAAAAAAGAAGAAGAGGTAAAAGAAGAAGAAGAAGAAGCATAAGAAGAAGAAGAAGAAGGGGAAGAAAAAATAATAATAAGAAGAAAACGATAATGATGAAGAAAAAGAGAAAGAAGAAGGAAAAAAGAAAATGAAGAGGAAGTGATAAAAGAAGGAGATGAAGACGAAGAAAAAGAAGAAGAGAATTAAGAAAAGAAATAAGAGAGAAGAGAAGAGAGAGAGGAGGAAGAAGAAAAAGAAGAGGAAAAGCAAGAGGAAGAGGAAGAGGAATATGTAGAAGAGGGAGAAGAAGAGGAAGAACAAAAATACGAAGAAGAAGAAGAGACAGAAGAAACGAAAGATGAGCAAGAGAAATAAAAGATGAAGAAGTAGAAGAAGCCAAAGAGAAGATGAAAAAAGGGGGAGAAAAATGAAAAGAAGAAAGAAAGAAAGAAGAAGAAAAAATATTAGGAAAAAGAGAAAAAGAAAGAACAAGAGATGAAAGAAGAAAAAGAGAAAGAAGAAGACAAAGAAGATGAAAAAAAAGAAGATGAGGAGGAGAAAAAGAAGATGAAGAAGTAGAAGAAGCAGAAAAAGAAGATGAAGAAGAAGAGAAAAGAAGAAGAAAAAGACAAATACGAAGAAGGAGACGAGGAACCAGAAGAGGAAGCAAAAGAACAAAAAGAAGAAAAAGAAGAAGAGGAAAAAATAGACAAAGAAGAAAAAGAAAAGAATAATAATAAGAAAAAGAAGATAATGAAGAAGAAAAAAAGAAAGAAGAGGAAAAAAAATAAAGAAAAAATAAAGAAGAAGAGATAAAACAAGAAGAAGAAGAAGAAGAAAAAAAAGTTGATGAAGAGGAAGAAAAAGAAGATGAAGACGAAGAAATAGCAGAAGAAGAGAAATAAGAAAAGAAATAAGATAAGAAAGAAGAAGAAGAGGAAGAGGAGAAAGAAGAAGAAGAAGAAGAGGAAGAGCAAGAGGAAGAGAAGAGGTAGAAGAAAATATGTAGAAGAGGAGAAGAAGAAGAAGAACAAAAAGAAGACGACGACGAAAAAGAGGAAGGGAGAAAGAGGAAGAACAAGAAGAAGAAAAAGACGAAGTAGAAGATGAATTAAAGGAAGAAGAAGAAGAAGCAGAAAAAGGAGAAGAAGACGAAGAAAAAGAAGAAGAGAAATAAGAAAGGAAATAAGATAAGGGAGAAGAAGAAGAGGAAGAGCTAGACGAAGAGAAAGAGGAATATGTAGAAGAGGAAGAAGAAGAAGAGAAAGACCAAAAAGAAGGCGAGAGAGAAGAAGCGAAAGATGAGGAAGAGAAATAGAAGATGAAGAAGTAGAAGAAGCAGAAAAAGAAGATGAAGAAGAAGAAGAGAAAAACGAAGAAGAAGAAAAAGAAAAAGAAGAAGAAGAAGAAAAAGAAGAGGCAGAGCAAGAGGAAAAGGCAGAGGAATATGTAGAAGAGGAAAAAGAAGAAGAAGAGGAAGAGCAAAAAGAAAGGGAGAAAGAAGAAGAACAAGAAGAAGGCGAAGGAGAAGATGAATTAAAAGAAAAAGAAGAAGAAGATAAAGAAGAAGTGGATATAGGGGAAAAGGAAAAGGAAGAAGAATAAGGAGAATAAGAGGAAAAATATGAAGAAATGGAAGATGAAAAGGAAGAGGAATAAAAAGCGAAAGAAAAAGATGAAGTAGGAGATGCAGAAAAAGAAGTCGAAGAAGAAGAGAAAGACGAAGAGATAGAACAAGAAAAAGAAAAAGAAGACGAAGGCGAAGAAGGAAAAGAGGAACCAGAAGAGGAAGCAAAAGAAAAAAAATAAAGAAAAAGAAGAAGAGGAAAAAAAGACGAAGGAAAAAATAGGAAGAATAATAATAAGAAGAGGAAGGTGAAGAAGAAGAAAAAGAGAAAGAAGAAGAAAAAAAGAAAAAGAAAAAGTGATAAAAGAAGAAGAAAAGGAAGATGAAGAGGAAGAAAAAGAAGATGAAGAGAAATAAGATGAGGAAGAAGAAGAAGAGCAAGAGGAGGAAGAAGAATCTTCCAAGAGGAAAAGGAAGAGGAATATGTAGAAGAGGGAGAAGAAGAAGAAGAGGAAGAACAAAAAGACGACAAAGAAGAAGACGAGAAAGAACAATCGACAGATGAGGAGAAATAGAAGATGAAGAAGTAGAAGAAGCAGAAAAAGAAGACGAAGAAAAAAAGGAGGAGAAAGATGAAGAGCAGAAAGAACAAGAAAAAGAAAAAAAGATAAAAAGAAGAGAAAGAGAAAGAACAAGAGATGAAAGAAGAAAAAGAGAAAGAAGATGAGAAAAAAGAAGAAGAGGAAGAAGAACAAGAGAAGAAATAAGAAGACGACAAAGAAAATTATGAAGAAAAGGAAGAAGAAAAAGAATATGAAGAATGAAAAGAAGAAGAAGAACCGAAAGGGAAGAAGAAGATGGAAAAGAAAGTGAAGAAGAGAAAGTTGAAGAAGAACAAGACAAGGAAGAGAAGAAAGAAGAAGAAGAAGAAGCGGACAAAGAAGAAGATGAAGAAATGAAAGAAGAAGCAACAGAACGAGAAGGAAGAAGAACAAAAAGAAAGTGAAGAAAAAGAAGAGAAAGAAAAAGAAAAAGAGAAATAAGAAGAGGAAAAGAAGAAAGAACAAGAATAAGAAAAAAAGATAAAAAGAAGATAAAGAGAAAGTACAAGAGATAAAAGAAGAAAAAGCGAAAGAATAAGAGAAAGAAGGAGAAAAAGAAGAATAGGAAGAGAAAGATGAAGAGGAGAAAGAAGAATAATAGAAAGAAGAAGAGAGAGAAAAAGAGAAAGATGTAGAAGAAGAAGAAAGGAAGATGAAAAGGAAGAAAAAGAAGATGAAAACGATGAAAAAGAAGAAGAAGAGAAATAAGAAGAGAAAGAAGATGAGGAAGAAGAAGAAGAAGAGGAAGAGGAGGAAGAAGAATAAGAGGAAGAGGAAAAGGAAGGAGAATATGAAGAAACGGTAGAAGAAGAAGAAGAGGAAGAAGAACAAGATAAATGCGAAGAAGGATTAGGGGAAGCAGAAGAAGAAAAAGAAGAAAAAGAAGAAGAGGAAGAAAAAAAGACAAGGAAGAAAAATAAGAACAATAATAATAAGAATATGATGAAAAAAAAAGAGAAAGAAGAAAAATAGAAAAAGAAGAAGAAGAAGAAGAAGAAGGGGAAGAAAATGGAGATGAAGACGAAGAAAAAGAAGAAGAAAGGAAATAAGAAAAGAAATAAGATGAGGAATAAGAAGAAGAGAAAGAGGAGGAAGAAGAAGAAGAAGAAGAAGAAGAGCAAGAGGAAGAGAAAGAGCAATATGTAGAAGAGGGAGAAGAAGAACAGGAAGAACAAAAAGAAGACAAGAAGAAGAAGAGACAGAAGAAAACGAAAGATGAGGAAGAGAAAAAGAAGATGAAGAAAAAAAGGTGGAGAAAGATGAAGAGAGGAAGGAAGACAAAGAAGAAAAAAGATTAGAAAGAAGAGAAAGAACAAAAGATGAAAGAAGAAAAACAAAAAGAAGCAGAGAAAGAAGATGAGAAAGAAGAAGAAGAGGAAGAGGAGGAAGAAGAAGAAGAGAAAGAAGAAGAGAAAGAAAAAGGGAAAAAAGAAGAGGATTAAGAAGCTGAAGATGAGGAAGAACAAAAAGAGAAGAAATAAGAAGAGGATAAAGAAGAAGATGAAGGAAAGGAAGAATATGAGGAAGGAGAAGAAGAAGAAGAAGCGAAAGAGAAGGAAGAAGATGCAAAGGAAAGTGAAGAAGCGAAAATTGAAGAAGAAAAAGAAGAGGACAAAGAAGAAGATGAAGAAGAGGACATAGGGGAAAACGAAAAGGAAAAGAAAGAACAATAAAGAGAATAAGAGGAAAAAGATGAAGAAACGGAAGAAAGGAAGAGGAGGTGCCCGACTAGGAAATACCCTGAACCCCGCCTATTGGCGGCTTTAAATGCACTTCAAAGTTTGTATATAATTTTAAATATAATTAAAAAATTAAAAAAAAAAAAAGATTAAGTAACTTGCTTAAAAAAAGTTTTGACGTCAGCTTAGAAAATTGAACCCGAGACTTTATGTCGGCGATCATCGCTTCTACCAACACAGCCGTTGCAGTACATAAGAGTGAGATAGCGAATTCCTAAGTAAAGTTATTGAGCTACTGAGCTACTGCTACTGAGCTGCTGAACTTCTGCTGAAAATTCATCCCCAATTTGTCTTTGTTGTTGTTGTTATGAATTCTTCGAATTTTCTAGATGCTCTGCTGCTGTTGCCACGCGCGTGTGTACGTAAACGTTTGGTAAACGTTTCGTTTAATAACATAATGCATTTCATCTATTCATATGTACATTATATTGACTTTATTTAAGTTATATCAATGTTATTCTTATTTTATATATACAGTATATACATATGCAAGTACATATGTATGTTGCAAGCAACGCATACATACACACGCACACGCATACGCTCTGCTAACTGCGCAGTTTACTCAGCGACTGCGCTGCGCCAATATGTGCGTGTTATGGAAAATTTAATGTTTAATAACTTTTTTGTAGATCGACTTTCTTAATCAAACTTGCGCATCGTAATTATATCATTCATATGTGTGCGTGTGCAAAAGCACAAGTCTCTAGTATTTGAAATAAGTGTTTTGAAAATTTGGGCGAAGGGGGCGTGGCATCCAAAATTTAACAAAAATCAAAATTGTATAAAAGTCCCATTAAGCTAATTACAAGATTTGGAGTCTTTAACTGTCAAGATATAAAAGATATAATTTTAAAACTGAAAATCGATTTCGTTTTTAATCGATAAAAAAAGAACGAGAAGAGTTATCGAATTTCTAAAACAAACTCGACCTGCGCGTGATATACACGAATCTATAAAAAAAAGTTCAAGTCTCTAGATATTATAGGTTCTGAGATCCACGCGTTCAAACATACGGACAGACGGACAGACAGACAGACGGACAGGGCTCAATCGACTCGGCTTGTCGTCCTGATCAAGAATATATATACTTTATGGGGTCTGCCACGCCTCCTTCTGCCTGTTACATACATTTGGGCTGCAACAAAACCATTATACCCTGATTACCCATTTTTAATGGGTTCAGGGTATAAAAAGAAGAAGAGGAGGAAGAAGAAGAAGAGGAAGAGCAGGAGGAAGAGGAAGAGGAATATGTAGAAGAGGGAGAAGAAGAAGAAGAGGAAGAACAAATGGAAGACGAAGAAGAAGAGAAAGAAGAAACAAAAGATGAGGCAGAGAAAAAGAAGAAGAAGAAGTAGAAGAAGCAGAAAAAGAAGATGCAGAAGACGAGGTGGAGAAAGATGAAGAGAAGAAAGAACAAGAATAAGTAAAATAGATAAAAAGAAGAGGAAGAGAAAGAACAAGAGATGAAAGAAGAAAAAGAAGATGAAGTAGTAGAAGAAGCAGAAAAAGAAAACGAAGAAAAAATGGAACAAGAAAGGAGAAGAGAAGAAAAAGAAAAAGAAAAAGAAGACGAAGATAAAAAAGAAGAAAAACAAGATGAAGACGAAGAAAAAGAAGAGGAATAAGAAGAAGAGTAATAAGAAGAGAAAGAAGATGACGAAGAAGAAGAAGAAGAAGAGGAAAAGGAAAAGGAAGAGGAATATGACGAAAAGGAAGAAGAAGAAGAAGAGAAAGAAGAAGGAGATAAATGCGAAGAAGGAAAAGAGGAACCAAAAGAGGAAGCATAATAAAAAAAAAAAGAAGAGGAAGAAAAAAAGCCGAAGAAGAAAAAGAAAGAAGAAACGAAAGATGAGGAAGAGAAAAAGACCACGAAGAAAAAAAGTGAGGAGAAAGACGAAGAGAAGAAGGAAGAAAAAAGAACAAGAGATGAAAGCAGAAAAATAGAAAGAATAAGAGAAAGAAGAAGACGAAGAAGAAAAAAAAAGAAAAGGAAGATGACGAAGAGAAAAATAAGATGAAGAAGTAGAAGAAGCAGAAAAAGAAGATGAAGAAAAAAAGGGGAAAAAAATGAGGAGAAGAAACAAGAAGAAGAAGAAGAAAAATAAATGAGAAAGTAGATGAAGGGAAAGAATAAGAATTAAAAGAAGAAAAAGTGAAAGAATAAGAGAAAGAAGAAGAAAAAGAAGACGAAGAAGACGAAAAAAAGGAAGGGAGAAAGAGGAAAAAGAAGACGAAGGCGAAGATGAATTAAAAGAAGAAGAAGAAGAGAAAAAAATAGACGAAGGAGAAAAATAAGAAGAATAATAATATGAATAAGAAGATGATGAAGAAGAAAAGAGAAAGAAGAAGAAAAAAAGAAAAAGAAGAAGAAATGACTAGAAGAAGAAGAAGATAAAGAAAAAGAGAAACAAGAAGAGGAATAAGAAGATGAAAAAGAAGATGAACAAAAAGAGAAGAAATAAGAAGAAGAAGAAGAAAAGGAAGCGAAAAGGAAGGAAGAAGATGCAAAAGAAAGAAAAGAAGAGAAAGTTGAAGAAGAAGAAGAAGAGGAAGAAAAAATACAAGAGAACGAGGAAGAAAAAGAAAAAGAAAATGAAGACGAAGAAAAAAAGATGAAGACGAAGAAAAAGAAGAAGAAAGAAATAAGAAAAGAAATAAGAAGAAGAAGAGGAAGAGGAAGAAGACAAAGAAGAAGAAGAAAAGGAAGATGAGGTAGAGAAAAAGATGATGAAGTTGTAGAAGAAGCAGAAAAAGAAGATGAAGAAGAAAAGGAGGAGAAAAAAAAGAAAAAGAAGAGGAGGCGAAAGATGAAGAGAAGAAAGAACAAAAAGAAGAAAAATAGGTATAAATAAGAGAAAGAGAAAGAACAAGAGATGAAAGACGCAAAAATAAAGAAGATGAAGAAGAGGAAGAACATAAAAGAAAGAATATGAAGAAGAGGAAGAACAAAAAGAGAAGAAATAAGAAGACGACAAAAAATAATATGAAGAAATCGAAGAAGAAGAAGAGAACGAGAACGAGAACGAAGAAGAACAAAAAGAAAGTGAAGAAAGAGAAAAGAAAGAAGAGGAAGAAGAAGAGGAAGAGAAGAAAGAAGAAGAGGACAAAGACGAAGAAGAAGAAGAAAAAGATATGAAGAAGGAGAAAAAGGAAAAAAGAAGATAAAGGAGAAGCAAAAGAGATGAACAACAAAAGAAAGAGCAAGAGAAAGAGGATAAAGAAGAAGAAGAGAAAGAAGACGAAGAAGACGATGAAGACGATAAAAAGGAAGGGAGAAAGAGAAAGAAGAAGAAGAAGACGAAGGAGAAGATAAATTAAAGGAAGAAGAAGAAGAAGAAAAAGAAGAGAAAGAAGAAGAAGAATAGAAAAAGAAGAAGAAGAAGAAGAAGATATAGGGGAAAAGGAAAAGGAAGAAGAATAAGGAGAATAAGAGGAAAAAGATGAAGAAACGGAAGATGAAAAGGAAGAGGTATAAGAAGCGAAAGAAGAAGAGTAAGAAGAAGAAGCAGAAGAAGATGAAGACGAAGAAGAAGAAGATGAAGAAGAGAGAAAAAAACAGACGAAGACGAAGATAAAGAAGAAGAAAAAGAAGATGAAGACGATAAAAAAGAAGAAAAATAAGAAGAAGAGAAATAAGAAGAGGAATATGAGGAAAAGGAAGAAGAAGAAGAGAAAGAAGGGAGATAAATGCGAAGAAGGAGAAGAGGAACCAGAAGAGGAAGCAGAAGAAGAAAAAGAAGAAGAGGAAGAAAAAAAGACGAAGAAGAAAAATAAGAAGAATAATAATAAGAAGAAGATGATGATAAGGAAGAAAAAGAGAAAGAAGAAGAAAAAAGAACAAAAAAAGAAGAGATAAAAAAAGAAGAAGAAGAAGAAGAGGAAAAAGAAATAGAAGATGGAGACGAAGAAGAAGAAGAGAAATAAGAAAAGAAATAAGATGAGGAAGAAGAAGAAGAAGAACAGGAGAAAAAAGAAGCAGAAGAAAAAAAAGAAGAAACGAAAGATGGGGAAGAGAAAAAGAAGATGAAGAAAGAAAGGTGGAGAAAGACGAAAAGAAGAAGGAAGAAGACGGAAAAAAAAGATGAGAAAGAAGAGAAAGAGAAAGAACAAGAGATGAAAGAAGAGAAAGAGAAAGAACAAGAGATGAAAGAACAAAAAGAGAAAGAAGAAGAGAAAGAGGAGGAAGAAGAAGACGAGAAAGAAGAAGAGAAAGAAGAAGAGGAATAATAAGATGAAGAAGAGGAAGAGCAAAAAGAGAAGAAATAAGAAGAAGAAGAAGAGGACAAAGAAGAAGATTAAGAATAGGAAGAAGAAGGAAAAGAATATGAAGAAGGAGAAGAAGAAGCGAAAGAGAAGGAAGTAGATGCAAAAGAAAGTGAATAATAGAAAGTTGAAGAAGAAGAGGAAGAGGAAGAGAAGAAAGAAGAAGAAGAATAGGGCAAAGAAGAAGATAAAGAAATGGAAGAAGAAGAAGAAGAAGATAACGAGAAGGGAGAAGAACGAAAAGAAAGTGAAGAAAAAAAGAGAAAGAATAAGAAGAAGAAGAAGAAGGCGAGGAAGAGAAGAAAGAAAAAGAATAAGAAGAAGACAAAGAGGAAGATAAAGAAATGGAAGAAGAAGAAGATGTAACAAAATATGAAGAAGGAGAAAAAGGAAAAGAAGAAGATGAAGAAGAAGCAAAAGAGATGAAAAGAAGAGAAAGAACAAGAAAAAAGAGGAAGGGAAAGAAGAAGAGAAAGAAGAAGAGAAAGAAGAAGAGAAAGAAGAAGATAAAGAAGAAGAGAAAAAAGAAGAGAAAGAAGAAGAGAAAGAAGAGAAAGAAGAAGAAGAAGCAGAAGGAAAAGATAAATTAAAGGAAGAAGAAGAAAAAGAAGATAAAGAAGAAGAAGAAGATATAGGGGAAAAGGAAAAGGAAGAAGAATAAGGAGAATAAGAGGAAAAAGATGAAGAAGAAGAGGGAGAAAAAGAGACGATGTAGAAAAATAAGAAGAATAATAATAAGAGGAAAAAGATGATGAAGAAGAAAAATAAATAAAAGAAGAAGAAAAAGAACACGAAGAAGAAGAAAAAGAAGAAGATGAGGACGAAGAAAAAGAAGATGAAGAGAAATAAGAAAAGAAATAAGATGAGGAAGACGAAAAAGAGTAAGAGGAGGAAGAAGAAAAAGAAGAATAAGAAGAGGAAGAGCGAGAGGAAGAGGAAGAGGAATATGTAGAAGAGGGAGAAGAAGAAGATGTAATAATTAAACAATCAGACTTGTGTCTTTGACGTCTTCATACATAATGAATCGGTCTTTCTTTATTCGATATTGACTTAGCCTAAAGTACATAAGAGAGTATATAGTTCTGTCGCTTAAAGCAGCGGCAGAACGGGAGTATATAGCGTGTCATATGTATTTGTATATATTATTATATGCACATGCAGAAGGCATATACATAGACATGCGCTTGGGACCGAATGGTCAGAACGTCATAGTGCTTACGCTGCAGGCCAGTCCACATATAAGCGGCTGATCATATTACAGCACTTGGCGGTGGTTATGTTATGTAAACAAAGCGACAAAGTGTCTCTATGTTTATGCGCTTGATACTCTAACGTTTAGTTAGGGCATATGACCACTTTACATATTGTATACACTAGAATATGGTGGGCATATGCTTATTTTGCATATAACACACTACACCTCCATTTTTACAGAAATAACGTAATATTAATATGAAGTTATTTAATATTATATTGTATAACTATTGGAGTTATAATTAATTTATATAATGAAATATATATTTTTATGTTTGTATTATTATTATTGTATATATATACAATTTTTTTTTTTTATACCCTGAACCCATTAAAAATGGGTAATCAGGGTATAATGGTTTTGTTGCAGCCCAAATGTATGTAACAGGCAGAAGGAGGCGTGGCAGACCCCATAAAGTATATATATTCTTGATCAGGACGACAAGCCGAGTCGATTGAGCCCTGTCCGTCTGTCTGTCTGTCCGTCTGTCCGTCTGTCCGTATGTTTGAACGCGTGGATCTCAGAACCTATAATAGCTAGAGACTTGAACTTTTTTTTTATAGATTCGTGTATATCACGCGCAGGTCGAGTTTGTTTTAGAAATTCGATAACTCTTCTCGTTCTTTTTTTATCGATTAAAAACGAAATCGATTTTCAGTTTTAAAATTATATCTTCTACATCTTTATAGGCAGAGACTCCAAATCTTGTATTTAGCTTAATGAGACTCTTATACAATTCTGATTATTGTTAAATTTTGGATGCCACGCCCCCTTCGCCCAAATTTTCAAAACACTTATTTCAAATACTACAGACTTGTGTTTTTGCACATACAAGCATATGAATGATATAATTACGCTGCGCAAGTTTTATTAAGAAATTCGATCTACAAAAAAAGTTATTAAGCATAACACGCACATATTGGCGCAGCGCAGTCGCTGAGTAAACTGCGCAGTTAGCAGAGCGTATGCGTGTGCGTGTGTATGTATGCGTTGCTTGCAATATATATATATACATATGTATGTACACATGTACATACTGTATATATTTACATATATATAAAATAAGAGTAACATTGATATAACTTAAATAAAGTCAATATAATATACATATGTATGTACATATGTACATACATATGAATAGACGAAATGCATTATGTTATTACCAAACGTTTACGTACACACGCGCGTGGCAACAGCAGCAGCGTGGCATCTAGAATATTCTAAGAATTCATAGAAACAACAACAAAGACAAATTTGGGATGAATTTTAAGCAGAAGTTCAGCAGCTCAGTAGCAGCAGCTCAGTAGCTCAATAACTGTATTTAGGAATTCGCTATCTCACTCTTATGTATTGCAACGGCTGTGTTGATAGAAGCGATGATCGCCGACATAAAGTCTCGGGTTCGATTCTCTAAGCTGACGTCAAAACTTTTTTTATGCAAGTTACTTAATGTTTTTTGTTTTTTTTTTTAATTTTTTAATTTAATTTAAAATAATTATATACAAACTTTGAAGTGCATTTAAAGCCGCCGATAGGCGGGGTTCAGGGTATTTCCTAGTCGGGCACCTCCGACTAGAGTTTCCTTACTTGTTTTTTTTAATATTAGAAGTTTGATTTGAGTTGTATATATATATTTTATTTTGTGGATGAAAGTATTGAAATATGTATATGTAACAGAAATTTTGTTTGTTAATAATTCATTTCGAAGTTTATTTTTGAACTTTTAGCCTATCCTTATAAACTTTTTGTTTCTTATTCTTGCCATCCCTAATTGTAATATTATCTTTATTATCTATAGCTATTACCTCAAATGGTCCTATATATGTAGGATCTAACTTGTGTCCTGCGTCATTTTTTAATAGAACTTTATTTCCTATTTCTATGCTTACATCTGATATTTTATTATCGTATTGCTTTTTATTTCTAGCTTTACTATTGTCTTGCGCTATTCTTGCTCTTTTATAAGCTAATTCTAATCTAAACTTAACTTCTTTAGCGTAATCATCTACATTATATAATGGGTCTATTCTAGTGGTTTTATTAAAATCTACGAACTGCCTTGGTAATCTTCCAAATACTAGTTCGTATGGACAATAGTCGTGTGTTACCAAGGGTGTTGTGTTGAAACAATATGTGAAATATTGTATCCAAACATCTCAATCGGTTTTGTCTGCAGATATATATGAACGAACTTATTGATTGAATGTCCTATGACTTCGTTCTATTGTACCTAAGGTTTGATGATGATCTGCAGTAGACGTTATGTTGTCTATCTTCAAATATTTGCACAAGTCAGTTATTACTGAATTCTTATATTCTGTTCCCATGTCCGTAATGAACGTCTTCATTGGACCGTACTTTAGAATAAAGTTTTCAAATATAGCTTTGGAAACGGTTGTTGCACTTATTTGGAATTGGAATGGTTACTAAATACTTAGTTAATTCGCATATTAGCGTAACTGCATATTCATTACCATTCTCTGAGCGTGGTAGTGGACCTATAGTATCTACTATCACTCTGTCAAAAGCTATAGTTGGTGTTTCAGTTATAATCATCGGGGTCTTTATATGAGTTGTTATTTTGGATTTATGGCATTTTTGACATTTACGTACGTACTCTTTGATATGACGAGTCATATTTTTCCAATAGTAATGTCGTTTTATTTTAGCTAGCGTTCTTCTAATGCCATAATGACCTCCTTGAGTTGAATCGTCATGAAATTCAGACTGTATCGCTTCTTGATCTTTTTTATTTTCTATTAGGGTCACCGGCTTGAGTAGAGCTACTCTCAAAATATTCAATATTTTATTGCCCATATTTTTGAAAGATTCAATTGAAATTAATTCAAAGATCTTATCGCTCGGTGCCATTTTGAGTTGGCTGATATTAAGTATACCGGCTTGCATCTCAAGCCTTTGGAAGAACTGACCTAAGTCAAGATTTCCATTGGTGTACAAATCGCTAACATCAATTCTTGCTATTATTTTTCTTCCATGTTTCAAAAAACATATCTGATTTTTTATTAGCAAGGCCACTACTTTCCGCACTTCGTCATTACTAATGACTTAATATACGTTGGGCTTAGAAGCGTTGTCAAGAGTTTGCATTGGCAAATCTTCTTGATTTTTTCTTGCGCAGGATATTTTCTGTCTATACTGTTGCCTGGTAGTGACTTTCAGGACTTTTCTATGTACGTCTTTTAAATCGGATATTGTAATCCTTGATAATGCGTCTGCTACGAAGTTGTCTTTTCCCTTGAGATACTCCACTGTGAAATCGTATTCTTCTAGTTCTAGCCTCATTCTAGTTAGTTTTGAACTTAGATTTGTCATTGAAAACAAATAGGTTAATGGTCTGTGATCTGTTTTTACTGTGAAATGTTTTCCATATATGTATGGTCTGAAATATGTAATTGCCCAGTGGATAGCTGCTAACTCTTGTTCTGTAGTTGATTTGTTGCTTTCACCTTTAGTGAATGAGCGTGAAGCATATGCAACTGGGAGTTGTTTATCTCCATAGTTCTGTGTTAGGACAGCTCCACAAGCGTTTTTACTTTCATCAGTAATTATGCAAAACTCTTTATCGAAATCTGCATATTTCAATAATGTGGGTTTACTTAAAGCCTTTTTTAAATAATCGAATGCATTTTGGCATTCATCGGACCATTGAAATTTGACATTCTTTTTACATAATCGTGCTATGTGCCGTGAATAATCGTCGAAATTTTTGATGAAACGTCTATAGTAATTGGAAAACGCAGCGAATTTTCTAGCGCTATCCGCGTCT
Organism: Drosophila fulvimacula; assembly: GCA_035045555.1. Taxonomy (NCBI): domain Eukaryota; kingdom Metazoa; phylum Arthropoda; class Insecta; order Diptera; family Drosophilidae; genus Drosophila; species Drosophila fulvimacula. The sequence goes on from JAWNOX010000140.1 coordinate 89,135, forward strand.
GTAGGGACTGGATATTTTTCGATGAAGTCATATTTTTTATCATCGGGCAGTATGCCTTGATCAGTACACTTGTGACCTAGAAAAGTCACTTGGTGCATGATGTTCTGGATGTAGCTTAAGGTTGTCTTTTCTACATAGTACAAAAACGTTTATTAAGTATTTAATTATGTGGTTTTCCGAACAACCGATGACTATTAAGTCATCCATATACAAGAATGCTTGCGAAGGGTCGGGTCCAGAAAAAGCTATTGTCATCATTCTTTGAAAAGAATTTGGCGCTATTTTAAGACCATATGGTAGTCCTGTGAACTGGTACGAGCCACTGCTCGTTGAAAAGGACGTTAGTTCTCTAGATCTTTCTTTTAATTCTATTTGATGGAATCCAGACATTAAGTCTAGACATGAAAAGTATTTGGCTCTAGCTAACTGGTCGAGAATGTCATCGATTCTGGGAAGTGGAAATTTATCCGATAGGAGTTTTTTTATTGATCTGGCGGTAATATACTACTAATCGCCATCTTTAAGTAGCAGAACCTGGTACCTTTCTTAGGTACCAGCAATATTGGGCTATTATGTTCTGAGGTGGATGGTTCAACTGTTTTATCTAGAATGAGCTTTTCAACTTGTTTATTGATTTCTTCTTTGTGTGTGTGTGGAATTCTATAGAGTTTGGTGTATACTGGATTCATTCAATCTTAGTTCTTGCTTATAAAAATTATTTGTTGTTATTGATTCGGTTTCAAGTCCGAATATGTCTGTATACTGGGTGCATAAATCTTCAAGTTTTGCTTTGAATTGTGGTGGAAAGTTTTTTGTAAGTTTTTTTATGATATCTTCGTGTCTGTTTTTGCTAATTTCTTGGACTATGTCATAGTCACTTAGCCTTTCGATTTTTATATTATTAATGTGCATTATTTTGGTTACACTTGTTGTATTTAGGACTCGGACAACAGTATTTTCTTTACTGGAGCTAGTATTTCCAATAAATATTCCTTTCTCAATTTCTTGATTCGGAATTAGAACAGTTTGTTCGGTCGATTCTAATTTTATCTGTCGGACTACTTTAGTGCGGGCTGGAAGTAAAATGGCATTGTTATCACAACTATGTGTGATGGGTATTTTTATTTGTAGGTTTAAATTATCTGGCCTAATGATTAGAGTCTAGTGACACAATCTAATAGGCAATTGAATTTTTTTATGAAGTCTATACCTATAATGCCATCGCTAGGGATTGGAAAGTTTTGTTCAACTAAGTGATAGTTGTGTGGGATTATGTACTTTCCTGTAGATAATTCTACGAATGCTAAACCTTTTGAAAAAACTGAACCTTCACCGATTCCTGATATTTTAGTTGATATGTTAGTGTTAACATTGTCAAAAATATCGACATTTTCTTTAATTATTGAAATGTCTGCACCAGTGTCTACTAAAAAAGTGAGAGAGGTTGTGCTTATGTTTTTTAGTTTTATAAATAATCCTGAACTAAGATTGATGTTGTATACTATCGCACACTCTGAATATCTTAAGGGATTTGTTCGTTTCCCGAACTACTTTCTGCAGTTCGTATGTTTGCATTGTTTTGGGGATTATGGCCTCTGTTCGAGTTACCACGGCCTCTAGAGTTTCGTCTATTTTGGCCTCTATTGTTCCCTCTATTATTATTATTGTGATAGTAATGGTAAATACGTCTATTTTGTTAATTACCTCTGTTTGAGTTATTGTAACCGTGGTTATTGTAACCTCTTTGGTTACCGCGACTACCGTTGCCTCTGTAATAAAAGACAGTGTTGGCGCTTCCCGTAATCTCTGTGCTGCAATGGATATTTAATGGATTTACCCATTACATATTAAAATTACCGAAATTGCTAACTTCTATATCCTGGATTGTTGTTTCGTTTTGTACTTTATAAAGGATTGTGCCGGTTATCTTTGATTTGATAACTTCAACGGCTAGATCTCCTTGATCTCCTTTAGTCCTATCACTGATTCTTAACGAGTGATAGTTTATTACCATCAAATTCGGGGATTGAAGTTGAGACTTGTCTCACATATTGACGGTCTTTTTCTACTGTTGACGCCATAATTACTTCGTTTGCTATATCCACTGAATGTTTTTGTTCAAGATTTGATTGTGGTTCGATATCCATTAATATCGACTCATCAAATCTGGCTGGTGTGTTAATTATATTTGCAATAAATAGTTGTAGGCTATTCTTTCCGATATATATCTAAGATTTTCTCTTAATCTTTTAAGCACATCATTTACTTGCGTTACGTGCAATTCCGTTAATCTATTTAAATTAGTATATACTATCTCACGAATGTTATTATATGATTTTATCATACATTGAACGTGTTTTACTTTCGTTGTGTTTGAAATCGGTGCACATTTATTTAGGCACTTAAACGATTTGTCAAACTCAAGACGTTCAAGTTTAATAATGGACGATATTTCGTTCCATTCCATTAGTCGATGAGATGTATATATATATATATATATATATATATATATATATATATATATATATATATATATATATATATATATATGTTTTTTTTTTTTTTAAACCTTATCTAGCTCATTGGCTCGACGACTAAAGATATCTCTTTCTGAGCGTTCTTTTGTATATCAGATACACTTTTAGTATAAGATTTAAGGCCGTGAGTACTACTAGTACAATTAATAGCTGAGTTTGGGTGCCTAGGTGTGGTGTAGGATCCACAAGATCTATGACGTTAATCACGTCTGCTGTGCTATCTTTGACCTTGGACTCATGGCCTCCCATTTTGAAATCAAGGAGCTCACTTAAAAAAATTACGAATTAAAAGTTAATAAGAGTCGTCCTAGGCCGTGTGGGACAATTCGAAGAAGGAAACAAACAGTTCATAGAATGAAAAAAAATCCTAACTAAAGGCAAACTCGAAATTTAGTAGTTGGAACGGGATTTAATAATTTGATACATATACATATATAAATGTTCCACTTTATACAAAAATTAAGGATACATTTTTTTTTCTTTTAAATGCTTAACAATGTTCCACTTTATACAAAAATTAAGGATACATTTTTTTCTTTTAAATGCTTAACAATGATCTCCTACCTATTTTGTCGTATGACTTAACGGGCCATACTTTAGCGAGCAATGCAGTTATCGCTTCCACTTACAATATTTTTTTTTTTTGGGGGGAACAAAAATTCCTTTTACATGTCCCTACATAATGGTTCATATAGCTTTACAGGATATACTTCTATCGGGCAGATAAGGCTCCACTCAATATTACAATATTTCTTACAATAATTTTGTTTCTTATATATATGTTATTAATTTTTAAATTTTTCTTTAAATTTATTTTAAATTTAAAATTAATTTTTGATGATGCTCTATCGATGGTGTAAAAGGCGGCCTGCCTTTCACACTTGTACTCTCTGCTGCAAGTGTCCGGGGCCTATGGGCTCAGGCGGTACTGGTGCCGGTCGTCGCACCAATTTTTGTCCAGCATGTATACTCGCAGTATACACTCTCCAGTGGTCCTGGACAATCCTTTGGGCACTTCTTTTCCTCGCTTGGAAGTGGTAGTGGCTTAGGAGGAGTTAGTCGGTTATTATCAATTATTTTTATTGTAGGTATAACTGAGTGAGCTTGAGTTTCTGGCTTTTTTAATGACTTTAAAAAGTCAAGTTCATGTTGCAGTTTTTGTGCCACTGCCCATGGAGATGGTGCTTGTTTTGTATATAATAGCCAATTAATGTGTGCTATTCTTTTCTTTATTTTATTTTGCACCCCACCTCTTTTTACCCTTTCACTTTAACTCTACTCACTCAGAATATATGTTTTCCTCCCTTTCGTCCCTCCTGGCATTCAGCGGTGCTTTGTTCCTTCTTTTTACTTTACAGCGCGTGGCAATTGTGGCTCAGGTTCAGTGCAGTTTGTTAATTGCAGTTTTGCCGGCGACGAGATGTTCACCGATGCAGAAACGGAAATTTCTATCGAAGGCTCAAATCCATCGACCGAAGAAGCGGATGAAGGCACAGATCCGAATGTTCAAGTTGGTGTCGATGTTATTCTGGATAACCGTCTGCAAGAATCTTTTGCTTTCCCGGATAAGAACTCCTGGCATTCAGCGGTGCTTTGCTGTTGTTGTTGTTTGTGTGCTGGTGCCTGCTGCTGTTGCTGTACTGACGTCGACGACGTCACGAGTCACGGTCGCCATGTAATAAATAAACAACCAGACTTGAGTCTTTGAAGTCTTCATACATAATGAATCGGTCTTTCTTTATTCGATATTGACTTAGCCTAAAGTACATAAGAGAGTATATAGTTCTGTCGCTCAAAGCAGCGGCAGAACGGGACTATATAGCGTGTCATATGTATTTGTATATATTATTATATGCACATGCAGAAGGCATATACATTGACATGCGCATGGGACCGAATGGTCAGAACGTCATAGTGCTTACGCTGCAGATCTCACGCTGCAGGCCGGTCCACATATAAGCGGCTGATCATATTACAGCACTTGGCGGTGGTTATGTTATGTAAAAAAAGCGACAAAGTGTCTCTATGTTTATGCGCTTGATACTCTAACGTTTAGTTAGGGCATATGACCACTTTACATATTGTAAACACAACAATATGGTGGGCATATGCTTATTATGCATATCATACACTTTCAAGAATAGGAAGAATAAAAAGAAGACGAAGAAGAAGAAGAGAAAGAAGAAACGAAAGATGAGGAAGAGAAAAAGAACGTGAAGAAACAAGTAAGGAAACTCTAGTTGGAGGTGCCCGACTAGGAAATATCCTCAACCCCGCCTATCGGCGGTTTTAAATGCACTTCAAAGTTTATATATAATTTTAAATTAAATTAAAAAATAAAAAAAAAAAAAAAAGATTAAGTAACTTGCATAAAAAATGTTTTGACGTCAGCTTATAGAATCGAACCCGAGACTTTATGTTGGCGATCATCGCTTCTACCAACACAGTCGTTGCAGTACATAAGAGTGAGATAGCGAATTCCTAAGTAAAGTTATTGAGCTACTGAGCTTCTGCTACTGAGCTGCTGAACTTCTGCTGAAAATTCATCCCCAGTTTGTCTTTGTTGTTATTGTTATGAATTCTTCGAATTTTCTAGAGCTTCTGCTGCTGTTGCCACGCGCGTGTGTACGTAAACGTTTGGTAAACGTTTCGTTTTAAAACAATGCATTTCATCTATTCATATGTACATATGTATGTATATTATATTGACTTTATTTAAGTTATATCAATGTTACTCTTATTTTATATATATGTAAATATATACAGTATGTACATGTGTACATACATATGTATATATATATATTGCAAGCAACGCATACATACACACGCACACGCATACGCTCTGCTAACTGCGCAGTTTACTCAGCGACTGCGCTGCGCCAATATGTGCGTGTTATGGGAAACTAAATGCTTAATAACTTTTTTTGTAGATCGACTTTCTTAATTAAACTTGCGCAGCGTAATTATATCATTCATATGCGTGTATGTGCAAAAGCACAAGTCTCTAGTATTTGAAATAAGTGTTTTGAAAATTTGGGCGAAGGGGGCGTGGCATCCAAAATTTAACAATAATCAGAATTGTATAAGAGTTTCATTAAGCTAAATACAAGATTTGGAGTCTCTGCCTATAAAGATGTAGAAGATATAATTTTAAAACTGAAAATCGATTTCGTTTTTAATCGATAAAAAAAAAACGAGAAAAGTTATCGAATTTTTAAAACAAACTCGACCTGCGCGTGATATACACGAATCTATAAAAAAATCTCTAGCTATTATAGGTTCTGAGATCCACGCGTTCAAACATACGGACAGACGGACAGACAGACAGACGGACAGGGCTCAATCGACTCGGCTTGTCGTCCTGATCAAGAATATATATACTTTATGGGGTCTGCCACGCCTCCTTCTGCCTGTTACATACATTTGGGCTGCAACAAAACCATTATACCCTGATTACCCATTTTTAATGGGTTCAGGGTATAAAAAGAAGAAGAAGAAAACAATATAGGGGAAAATGAAAAGGAAAAGGATGAAGAATAAAGAGAATAAAGGGAAAAAGATGAAGAAACGGAAGATGAAAAGAAAAAGGAATAAGAAGCGAAAGAAAAAGTGGAAGAAAAAGTAGCAGAAAAAGAAGACAAAGAAAAAGGGAAGAAGAAAACAGAGAAGAATAAGAAGAAAAAGAAGACGAAGACGAAGATAAAGAAGAAGAAAAAGAAGATGAAGAGGAAGAAAAAGAAGAGGAATAAGAAGAAGAGAAATAAGAAGAGAAAGAAGATGATGAAGAAGAAGAAGAGGAGGAAGAAGAAGAAGAGGTAGAGAAAAAGGAAGAGGAATATGAAGAAAAGGAAGAAGAAGAAGAAGAGAAAGAAGAAGGAGATAAATGCGAAGAAGGAGAAGAGGAACCAGAAGAAAAGCAGAAGAACAAAAAGAAGAAAAAGAAGAAGAGGAAGTAAAAAAGACGAAGAAGAAAAATAAGAAGAATAATAATAAGAAGAAGATGATGATGAAAAAGAAAAAGAGAAAGAAGAAAAAAAAAGAAAAAAAGAAGAGATAAACGAAGAAGAAGAAGAGGAAGAAGAAAAAGAAGATGAAGACGAAGAAAAAGAAGAGAAATAAGAAAAAAAATAAGATGAGAAAGAAGAAGAAGGAGAACAGGAGAAAGAAGAAGAAGAGAAAGAAGAAACGAAAGATAAGGAAGAAAAAGAGAACACGAAGAAGTAGAAGAATCAAAAAAAGAAGAGAAAGAAAAAGAGGAGAATGAAGAATAAGAAGAGAAAGAGGAGGAAGAAAAAGAAGAGGGAGAGCAAGAGGAAGAGGAAGAGGAATATGTAGAAGAGGGAGAAGAAGAAGAAGAGGAAGACCAAAAAGAAGTCGAAGAAGAAGAAGAGAAAGAAAAATCGAAAGATGAGGAAGAGAAAAAGAAGATGAAGGAAAAGAGGTGGCGAAAGATGAAGAGAAGATGAAAGAAGATAGAACAAGAGATGAAAGCAAAAAAGTAGAAAGAATAAGAGAAAGAAGAAGACGAAGAAGAAGAAAATAACAGAAGGAAGATGACAAAAAGAAAAATAAGATGAAGAAGTAGAAGAAGCAGAAAAAGAAGATGAAGATAAAAAGGAGGAGAAAAATGAGGAGAAGAAAGAAGAAGAAGAAGAAGAAATATGATGAGAAAGTAGATAAAGGAAAAGAACAAGAGTTAAAAGAAGCATAAGTAAAAGAATAAGAGAAAGAAGAAGACGAACAAGAATAAGAAGACAAAGAAGAAGAAGAAAAGAAGAAAAGGAAGATGAGGAAGAGAAAAAGAAGATGAAGATGTAGAAGAAGCAGAAAAAGAAGATGAAAGAGAAGAGGAGGAGAAAGATGAAGAGAAGAAAGAAGAAAAAGAGATATAAATAAGAGAAAGAGAAAGAACAAGGGATAAAAGAAGAAAAAAAGAAAGAAGAAGAGAAAGAAGATGAAGAAGAGGAAGAACAAAAAGAGAAGAAATAAGAAGAGGACAAAAAATAAGATGAAGAAATCGAAGAAGAAGAACTGAACGGGAAGGAGGAAGAACAAAAGGAAAGTGAAGAAAAAGAAGAGAAAGAAGAAGAATAATAATAGAATAATAAGAGAAAGAAGAAGACGAACAAGAATAAGAAGACAAAGAAGAAGAAGAAAAGAAGAAAAGGAAGATGAGGAAGAGAAAAAGAAGATGAAGATGTAGAAGAAGCAGAAAAAGAAGATGAAAGAGAAGAGGAGGAGAAAGATGAAGAGAAGAAAGAAGAAAAAGAGATATAAATAAGAGAAAGAGAAAGAACAAGGGATAAAAGAAGAAAAAAAGAAAGAAGAAGAGAAAGAAGATGAAGAAGAGGAAGAACAAAAAGAGAAGAAATAAGAAGAGGACAAAAAATAAGATGAAGAAATCGAAGAAGAAGAACTGAACGGGAAGGAGGAAGAACAAAAGGAAAGTGAAGAAAAAGAAGAGAAAGAAGAAGAATAATAATAGAATAATAAGAGAAAGAAGAAGACGAACAAGAATAAGAAGACAAAGAAGAAGAAGAAAAGAAGAAAAGGAAGATGAGGAAGAGAAAAAGAAGATGAAGATGTAGAAGAAGCAGAAAAAGAAGATGAAAGAGAAGAGGAGGAGAAAGATGAAGAGAAGAAAGAAGAAAAAGAGATATAAATAAGAGAAAGAGAAAGAACAAGGGATAAAAGAAGAAAAAAAGAAAGAAGAAGAGAAAGAAGATGAAGAAGAGGAAGAACAAAAAGAGAAGAAATAAGAAGAGGACAAAAAATAAGATGAAGAAATCGAAGAAGAAGAACTGAACGGGAAGGAGGAAGAACAAAAGGAAAGTGAAGAAAAAGAAGAGAAAGAAGAAGAATAAGAAGAGGAAGAGAAAAAAGAAGAAGAAATAGAAGAGGACAAAGAAGAAGAAGAAGAAAAAATATGAAGAAGGAGAAAAAGGAAAAAAAGAAGATGAAAAAGCAGCAAAAGAGGTGAAAAAGAAGAGAAAGAGCACGAGAAAGAGCAAACAAGAAGAAGAAGAAAAAAAGAAGAGAAAGAAGACGAAGAAGATGAAAAAAAAGGATAGGAGAAAGAGGAAGAAGACGAAGGAGAAGATGAATTAAAAGAAGAAGAAAAAATGAAAAAGAAGATGAAAGAGAAGAAGAGGATATAGGGGAAAAGGGAAAGGAAAAGAACAAGGAAGAAGAATAAGGAAAATAAGAGGAAAAAGATAAATAAACGGAAGATGAAAAGGAAGAGGAATAAGAAGCGAAAGAAGAAGAGGGAGAAGAGAAAGAGAAGACGAAGAAAAAGCGGAAGAAGAAGAGAGAGGACAAAAAGAAGAAAAAAAAGACAAAGACGAAAAAGAAGATAAAGACGAAGAAAAAGAAGATGAAGACGAAGAAAAAAAGAAGATGAGAAATAAGAAGAGAAAGAAGATGAGGAAGAAGAAGACAAATGCGAAGAAGGAGAAGAGGAACCAGAAGAGGAAGCAAAGGAACAAAAAGAAGAAAAAGAAGAAGCGGAAAAAAAGATGAAGAAGAAAAATAGGAAGAATAATAATAAGAAAAAGAAGACGATGAAGAAGAAAAGAGAAAGAAGTAGAAAAAAAGAAAAAGAAGAAGAAATAAAACAAGAAGAAGAAGAAGATAAAGAAAAAGAGAAGCAAGAGGAGGAATAAGAAGATGAAGAAGAAGATTAGCAAAAAGAGAAGAAATAAGAAGAAGAGGAAAAAGAAAAGGAAGAAGAAGAGGAAGCGAAAGAGAAAGAAGAAGATGCAAAAGAAAGAGAAGAAGAGAAAGTTGAAGAAGAAGAGGAAGGGGAAGAGGTAGAGGAAGAGGAATATGAAAAAATGGAAGAAGAAGAAGATGAGAAAGAAGATGTTAAATGCGAAGAAGGAGAAGAGGAACCAGAAAAGGAAGAAGAAGAACAAATAGAAGAAAAAGTAGAAAAGGAAGAAAAACAGACGAAGAAGAAAAATAAGAAGAATAATAATAAGAAGAAGAAAATGATGAAGAAGGAAAAAAGAAGGAGAAAAAAGAAGAGAAGAAAAAAGAAGAAGAAGAAAAAATATGAAAAAGAAGATAAAGGGAAAGAACATTAGTTAATAGACGAAAACGTGAAACAATAAGAGAAAGAAGAAGAGAAAAAAGAAGAGAAAGAAGAAGACGAAGAAGAATAAGAAGACAGAGAAGAAGAATAAAAGAAGAAAAGGAAGATGAGGAAGAGAAGAAGAAGATGAAGATGTAGAAGAAGCAGAAAAGGAAGATGAAAAAGAAGAGGAGGAGAAAGATGAAGAGAAGAAAGAACAAAGAGAAGAAAAATAGATATAAAGAAGAGAAAGAGAAAGCACAAGAGATGAAAGAAGAAAAAGAGAAGGAAGAAGATAAAGAAGATGAAGAAGAGGCAGAACGAAAAGAGAAGAAATAAGAAGAGGACAAAAAATAAGATAAGAAGAAATAAGAAGAAGAAGATAAGAAGAAGAAGAGGAGAAAAAAGAAACGAAAGAATAGGAGGAGAAAAAGAACATGAAGAAAAAAAGGAGCAGAAAGTTGAAGAGAAGAAGGAAGAAGAAGAAGAAAAAAAATGAGAAAGAAGATGAAGGAGAAAAAGAGGATATAGGGGAAAAGGGAAAGGAAAAGGAAGAAGAATAAGGAGAATAAGGAGAAAAAGATGAAGAAACGGAAGATGGAAAGGAATAGGAATAAGAAGCGAAAGAACAAGAGGGAGAAGGAGAAGCAGAAGGAGAAGACGAAGAAGAAACGGAAGAAAAAGAGGGAGGACAAAAAAAAGAAAAAAAAGACGAAGACGAAGGTAAAAAAGATAAAGACGAAGAAAAAGAAGATGAGGAGGAAGAGAAAAAAGAAAAGAACAAGCAGGAAGAAGAAAAGCAAGATGAAGACGAAGAAAAAGAAGAGAACGAAGAGAAAGAAGAAGATGAAGAAGAAGTAAATAAGAAAAGGAAGGAAGAGAAAAATGATATGAAGAAGTAAAGGAAATATGAAATAAAGAAAATATGAAAGAAGTAAACAGAAAATAAAGATGAAGAAAAAAAGGAGGAGAAAAATGAAGAGGAAAGAAGAAGGAAGAAGGAAGAAGAAGAAGAAACAAGATGAGAAAGAAGAGAAAGAAAAAGAACAAGAAATGAAAGCAGAAAAATAGAAAGAATAAGAGAAAGAAGAAGAGAAAGAAGAAGAAGAAAAGCAGAAAAGGAAGATGGGGAAGAGAAAAAGGAGATGAAGAAGCAGTAAAAGAAGATGAAGGAAAAAAGAAGGAGAAAGATGAAGAGAAGAAAGTACAAGAAGAAACAAGTAAGGAAACACTAGTCGGAAGTGCCCGACTAGGAAATACCCTGAACCCCGCCTATCAGCGGCTTTAAATGCATGTCAAAGTTTGTATATAATTTTAATTAAATTAAAATATTTAAAAAAAAAAGATTAAGTAACTTGTATACAAAAAGTTTTGGCGTCAGCTTAGAGAATCGAACCCGAGACTTTATGTCGGCGATCATCGCTTCTACCAACACAGCCGTTGCAGTACATAAGAGTGAGATAGCGAATTCCTAAGTAAAGTTATTGAGCTACTGAGCTACTGCTACTGAGCTGCTGAACTTCTGCTGAAAATTCATCCCCAATTTGTCTTTGTTGTTATTGTTATGAATTCTTCGAATTTTCTAGAGCTTCTGCTGCTGTTGCCACGCGCGTGTGTACGTAAACGTTTGGTAAACGTTTCGTTTAAAAACATAATGCATTTCATCTATTCATATGTACATTATATTGACTTTATTTAAGTTATATCAATATTACTCTTATTTTATATATATGTAAATATATACAGTATGTACATGTGTACATACATATGTATATATATATATTGCAAGCAACGCATACATACACACGCACACGCATACGCTCTGCTAACTGCGCAGTTTACTCAGCGACTGCGCTGCGCCAATATGTGCGTGTTATGGGAAACTAAATGCTTAATAACTTTTTTTGTAGATCGACTTTCTTAATTAAACTTGCGCAGCGTAATTATATCATTCATATGCGTGTATGTGCAAAAGCACATGTCTCTAGTATTTGAAATAAGTGTTTTGAAAATTTGGGCGAAGGGGGCGTGGCATCCAAAATTTAACAATAATCAGAATTGTATAAGAGTTTCATTAAGCTAAATACAAGATTTGGAGTCTCTGCCTATAAAGATGTAGAAGATATAATTTTAAAACTGAAAATCGATTTCGTTTTTAATCGATAAAAAAAAAACGAGAAAAGTTATCGAATTTTTAAAACAAACTCGACCTGCGCGTGATATACACGAATCTTTAAAAAAAATCTCTAGCTATTATAGGTTCTGAGATCCACGCGTTCAAACATACGGAAAGACAGACAGACGTACAGGGCTCAATCGACTCGGCTTGTCGTCCTTATCAAGAATATATATACTTTATGGGGTCTGCCACCCCTCCTTCTGCCTGTTACATACATTTGGGCTGCAACAAAACCATTATACCCTGATTACCCATTTTTAATGGGTTCAGGGTATAAAAAGAAGAAGAAGAAAACAATATAGGGGAAAATGAAAAGGAAAAGGATGAAGAATAAAGAGAATAAAGGGAAAAAGATGAAGAAACGGAAGATGAAAAGAAAAAGGAATAAGAAGCGAAAGAAGAAGTGGAAGAAAAAGTAGCAGAAAAAGAAGACAAAGAAAAAGGGAAGAAGAAAACAGAGAAGAATAAGAAGAAAAAGAAGACGAAGACGAAGATAAAGAAGAAGAAAAAGAAGATGAAGAGGAAGAAAAAGAAGAGGAATAAGAAGAAGAGAAATAAGAAGAGAAAGAAGATGATGAAGAAGAAGAAGAGGAGGAAGAAGAAGAAGAGGTAGAGAAAAAGGAAGAGGAATATGAAGAAAAGGAAGAAGAAGAAGAAGAGAAAGAAGAAGGAGATAAATGCGAAGAAGGAGAAGAGGAACCAGAAGAAAAGCAGAAGAACAAAAAGAAGAAAAAGAGGAAGTAAAAAAGACGAAGAAGAAAAATAAGAAGAATAATAATAAGAAGAAGATGATGATGAAAAAGAAAAAGAGAAAGAAGAAAAAAAAAGAAAAAAAGAAGAGATAAACGAAGAAGAAGAAGAGGAAGAAGAAAAAGAAGATGAAGACGAAGAAAAAGAAGAGAAATAAGAAAAAAAAATAAGATGAGAAAGAAGAAGAAGGAGAACAGGAGAAAGAAGAAGAAGAGAAAGAAGAAACGAAAGATAAGGAAGAAAAAGAGAACACGAAGAAGTAGAAGAATCAAAAAAAGAAGAGAAAGAAAAAGAGGAGAATGAAGAATAAGAAGAGAAAGAGGAGGAAGAAAAAGAAGAGGGAGAGCAAGAGGAAGAGGAAGAGGAATATGTAGAAGAGGGAGAAGAAGAAGAAGAGGAAGAACAAAAAGAAGTCGAAGAAGAAGAAGAGAAAGAAAAATCGAAAGATGAGGAAGAGAAAAAGAAGATGAAGGAAAAGAGGTGGCGAAAGATGAAGAGAAGATGAAAGAAGAAAGAACAAGAGATGAAAGCAAAAAAGTAGAAAGAATAAGAGAAAGAAGAAGACGAAGAAGAAGAAAATAACAGAAGGAAGATGACAAAAAGAAAAATAAGATGAAGAAGTAGAAGAAGCAGAAAAAGAAGATGAAGATAAAAAGGAGGAGAAAAATCAGGAGAAGAAAGAAGAAGAAGAAGAAATATGATGAGAAAGTAGATAAAGGAAAAGAACAAGAGTTAAAAGAAGCATAAGTAAAAGAATAAGAGAAAGAAGAAGACGAACAAGAATAAGAAGACAAAGAAGAAGAAGAAAAGAAGAAAAGGAAGATGAGGAAGAGAAAAAGAAGATGAAGATGTAGAAGAAGCAGAAAAAGAAGATGAAAGAGAAGAGGAGGAGAAAGATGAAGAGAAGAAAGAAGAAAAAGAGATATAAATAAGAGAAAGAGAAAGAACAAGGGATAAAAGAAGAAAAAAAGAAAGAAGAAGAGAAAGAAGATGAAGAAGAGGAAGAACAAAAAGAGAAGAAATAAGAAGAGGACAAAAAATAAGATGAAGAAATCGAAGAAGAAGAACTGAACGGGAAGGAGGAAGAACAAAAGGAAAGTGAAGAAAAAGAAGAGAAAGAAGAAGAAGAATAATAGAATAATAAGAGAAAGAAGAAGACGAACAAGAATAAGAAGACAAAGAAGAAGAAGAAAAGAAGAAAAGGAAGATGAGGAAGAGAAAAAGAAGATGAAGATGTAGAAGAAGCAGAAAAAGAAGATGAAAGAGAAGAGGAGGAGAAAGATGAAGAGAAGAAAGAAGAAAAAGAGATATAAATAAGAGAAAGAGAAAGAACAAGGGATAAAAGAAGAAAAAAAAGAAAGAAGAAGAGAAAGAAGATGAAGAAGAGGAAGAACAAAAAGAGAAGAAATAAGAAGAGGACAAAAAATAAGATGAAGAAATCGAAGAAGAAGAACTGAACGGGAAGGAGGAAGAACAAAAGGAAAGTGAAGAAAAAGAAGAGAAAGAAGAAGAATAAGAAGAGGAAGAGAAAAAAGAAGAAGAAATAGAAGAGGACAAAGAAGAAGAAGAAGAAAAAATATGAAGAAGGAGAAAAAGGAAAAAAAGAAGATGAAAAAGCAGCAAAAGAGGTGAAAAAGAAGAGAAAGAGCACGAGAAAGAGCAAACAAGAAGAAGAAGAAAAAAAGAAGAGAAAGAAGACGAAGAAGATGAAAAAAAAGGATAGGAGAAAGAGGAAGAAGACGAAGGAGAAGATGAATTAAAAGAAGAAGAAAAAATGAAAAAGAAGATGAAAGAGAAGAAGAGGATATAGGGGAAAAGGGAAAGGAAAAGAACAAGGAAGAAGAATAAGGAAAATAAGAGGAAAAAGATAAATAAACGGAAGATGAAAAGGAAGAGGAATAAGAAGCGAAAGAAGAAGAGGGAGAAGAGAAAGAGAAGACGAAGAAAAAGCGGAAGAAGAAGAGAGAGGACAAAAAGAAGAAAAAAAAGACAAAGACGAAAAAGAAGATAAAGACGAAGAAAAAGAAGATGAAGACGAAGAAAAAAAGAAGATGAGAAATAAGAAGAGAAAGAAGATGAGGAAGAAGAAGACAAATGCGAAGAAGGAGAAGAGGAACCAGAAGAGGAAGCAAAGGAACAAAAAGAAGAAAAAGAAGAAGCGGAAAAAACGATGAAGAAGAAAAATAGGAAGAATAATAATAAGAAAAAGAAGACGATGAAGAAGAAAAGAGAAAGAAGTAGAAAAAAAGAAAAAGAAGAAGAAATAAAACAAGAAGAAGAAGAAGATAAAGAAAAAGAGAAGCAAGAGGAGGAATAAGAAGATGAAGAAGAAGATTAGCAAAAAGAGAAGAAATAAGAAGAAGAGGAAAAAGAAAAGGAAGAAGAAGAGGAAGCGAAAGAGAAAGAAGAAGATGCAAAAGAAAGAGAAGAAGAGAAAGTTGAAGAAGAAGAGGAAGGGGAAGAGGTAGAGGAAGAGGAATATGAAAAAATGGAAGAAGAAGAAGATGAGAAAGAAGATGTTAAATGCGAAGAAGGAGAAGAGGAACCAGAAAAGGAAGAAGAAGAACAAATAGAAGAAAAAGTAGAAAAGGAAGAAAAACAGACGAAGAAGAAAAATAAGAAGAATAATAATAAGAAGAAGAAAATGATGAAGAAGGAAAAAAGAAGGAGAAAAAAGAAGAGAAGAAAAAAGAAGAAGAAGAAAAAAATATGAAAAAGAATATAAAGGGAAAGAACATTAGTTAATAGACGAAAACGTGAAACAATAAGAGAAAGAAGAAGAGAAAAAAGAAGAGAAAGAAGAAGACGAAGAAGAATAAGAAGACAGAGAAGAAGAATAAAAGAAGAAAAGGAAGATGAGGAAGAGAAGAAGAAGATGAAGATGTAGAAGAAGCAGAAAAGGAAGATGAAAAAGAAGAGGAGGAGAAAGATGAAGAGAAGAAATAACAAAAAGAAGAAAAATAGATATAAAGAAGAGAAAGAGAAAGCACAAGAGATGAAAGAAGAAAAAGAGAAAGAAGAAGATAAAGAAGATGAAGAAGAGGCAGAACGAAAAGAGAAGAAATAAGAAGAGGACAAAAAATAAGATAAGAAGAAATAAGAAGAAGAAGATAAGAAGAAGAAGAGGAGAAAAAAGAAACGAAAGAATAGGAGGAGAAAAAGAACATGAAGAAAAAAAGGAGCAGAAAGTTGAAGAGAAGAAGGAAGAAGAAGAAGAAAAAAATGAGAAAGAAGATGAAGGAGAAAAAGAGGATATAGGGGAAAAGGGAAAGGAAAAGGAAGAAGAATAAGGAGAATAAGGAGAAAAAGATGAAGAAACGGAAGATGGAAAGGAATAGGAATAAGAAGCGAAAGAACAAGAGGGAGAAGGAGAAGCAGAAGGAGAAGACGAAGAAGAAACGGAAGAAAAAGAGGGAGGACAAAAAAAAGAAAAAAAAGACGAAGACGAAGGTAAAAAAGATAAAGACGAAAAAAAAGAAGATGAGGAGGAAGAGAAAAAAGAAAAGAACAAGCAGGAAGAAGAAAAGCAAGATGAAGACGAAGAAAAAGAAGAGAACGAAGAGAAAGAAGACGATGAAGAAGAAGTAAATAAGAAAAGGAAGGAAGAGAAAAATGATATGAAGAAGTAAAGGAAATATGAAATAAAGAAAATATGAAAGAAGTAAACAGAAAAAAAAGATGAAGAAAAAAAGGAGGAGAAAAATGAAGAGGAAAGAAGAAGGAAGAAGGAAGAAGAAGAAGAAACAAGATGAGAAAGAAGAGAAAGAAAAAGAACAAGAAATGAAAGCAGAAAAATAGAAA
Organism: Drosophila fulvimacula; assembly: GCA_035045555.1. Lineage (NCBI taxonomy): Eukaryota > Metazoa > Arthropoda > Insecta > Diptera > Drosophilidae > Drosophila > Drosophila fulvimacula. The sequence continues at coordinate 105,477 of JAWNOX010000140.1, forward strand.
GAATAAGAGAAAGAAGAAGAAGAAAAGCAGAAAAGGAAGATGGGGAAGAGAAAAAGGAGATGAAGAAGCAGTAAAAGAAGATGAAGGAAAAAAGAAGGAGAAAGATGAAGAGAAGAAAGTACAAGAAGAAACAAGTAAGGAAACACTAGTCGGAAGTGCCCGACTAGGAAATACCCTGAACCCCGCCTATCAGCGGCTTTAAATGCATGTCAAAGTTTGTATATAATTTTAATTAAATTAAAATATTTAAAAAAAAAGATTAAGTAACTTGTATACAAAAAGTTTTGGCGTCAGCTTAGAGAATCGAACCCGAGACTTTATGTCGGCGATCATCGCTTCTACCAACACAGCCGTTGCAGTACATAAGAGTGAGATAGCGAATTCCTAAGTAAAGTTATTGAGCTACTGAGCTACTGCTACTGAGCTGCTGAACTTCTGCTGAAAATTCATCCCCAATTTGTCTTTGTTGTTATTGTTATGAATTCTTCGAATTTTCTAGAGCTTCTGCTGCTGTTGCCACGCGCGTGTGTACGTAAACGTTTGGTAAACGTTTCGTTTAAAAACATAATGCATTTCATCTATTCATATGTACATTATAATGACTTTATTTAAGTTATATCAATGTTACTCTTATTTTATATATATGTAAATATATACAGTATGTACATACATATGTACATGTACATATATTGCAAGCAACGCACATACACACGCACACGCATACACTCTGAAGAACGAAAAGAGTTATCGAATTTCTAAAACAAACTCGACCTGCGCGAGTTATGCCATTAGCATCACTTCCCGTAATTCCCGCCGACACCAAAGGTTTGCAATCCACATTAATGTAAAAACTCCATTAACCAAAAGTGCCACAAGAATAGTGGACACTTATTAAGTGGTATTGTCCCAATAGCCCAGCATACCCAATATTGTAAACATAAACATTCAAGCTCCAACACCTTGAGCAGCATACCAAAACAGAAATGTTAACATAAATAATTGTAGCAGCTCCAGCTGCATAACCTAAACACTTTTAATTAAATAAGACAAAATCCGAGATTCATTCGGAACCTAGAATTGAATAAGCAGGAGTTGTATTCGAGATCCCAAATAAAGAACATGTATTGACTCCTGAATTTTCATGGAAGTACATAATTGGCGCAGCCGGTACTCAAGTAACAACAGTTTGACAATTATTGTGGAAACATTGAAATTAACTCAAAGTCAACGAAACAATAAAAAAATTGTTTGTTACAAATAACTAAGTGCAGAAAAGAATTATTGTGGAAACTTTGGATGTAATCCAAGTCAACGAAACAATAAAAAAACTGTACAATTTAAAAGTGTGAATAAAAACAATTATTGTGGAAACTTTGAAAGTAATCCAAGTCAACGAAACAATAAATTTAATTCATACAAAACAATAACTAAAAAAAAAAAAAATATATATATATATGACTTAAAATGGCAATCAACAACCAATAGTTGAAATGCAGCAATGCATTCAATTATTAACTAATGTCATAATTGCAAGAGAAGGTGAAGGCAGAAATCCAGTTACAACTCAAAGGAACTGCATCGAGAAGGAGACGAGATATTTACCGATTTTCAATGGCCAGGATGGAACTTTACATGGATTCGTGTCTGCAGTTGATCAGCTCATGGAGGAGTATGATGACAACGATCAGGTCTTCACTGTCATATTCAACAGCAAAATTCAAGGTCAGGCTAGAACTATGCTTAATATTAATCCACCAACAAATTGGGCGGAATGTAAAATTCGTTTGCGACATCACTATAGGCCAAGAACGGATCAAATGGGACTAACCAGGAAAATAAATAATCTAAGAGTAACAAGTGTAAGAGATCTTGATAACAAAATAAGAATCATTGTTGAGGAAATTACTGATTTTTCGGTCTTTGAGAATAATAGCAGACTAGTAGATATCCTAAGTGGATTATTGATTCAAAGAGTTAAAGAAGTAGCATGTGGTCCAATGGCAATTGCCCTAATGAATAAAACAACTTTAACAGATGTCAGAAATGAACTTTCAAATTTCATTGGTCTAAATTTTTGAAATTTAAATCAAAAACTATTAATAAAAAGAGACAATGACTATTCATCAAACAATAATAACAGACAATTTAATGAACAGAATAACCAAAACTCAAGACGATACACAGACAACAGAAATTCTAACGAAAATAATAATAAAAATAATGAACAATATCAGCCAAAGACAAAATAGACAGCAGCAAAGTCAGAATGTTAGACAAAACCAAAACTATAACAGACAGCAACAAAGCCAAAACGTAAGACAAAATCAAAACTTTAACAGACAGCAAAGTCAAAATATTCGACAAAATCAAAATGCAAATAATACACAAAATTATCAGCAACCACCACCAGAAGCAATGAGTGTAGACAATTTATATGACGAAGAAGTAAATAACAATTCAAATAACGAAAACAAACAGGAAGAGTTTTTTACCAACTAGCCTCGGATAAAAGAAAAATTTTTATTAAAGGAACAATTGAGGGAGATACTTTTCTAATTTTAGTGGATACTGGATCTACTATAAGTATATTGAACACCAAAAATGTACATGAATCAAAATATAAAATACTTGAAAAATTTTCAAAAACTATTTACACTATTAATGAAGAAATAAAAAATGACAACTATTTAGTTAAAACAGAAGTGCCAAGTGAATTTAAATATGTAGATTGTGCAAGAACAAGATGGGTAGTTATGTCCCTGGAAAAATCGTATGATTTTCTATTGGGCATGGATTTTATCCAAGGAAACTTTGAAAATATAGATTTTAAAAACCAAATAATAAAGCTTTGCAATGGAGTCGAAATTCCTTTCCTTTCCAAACTATCAGAAGATATTTGTGTAATGGAAGTAGGTGAAATTGATGACTTTAAGCTAAAAGAGCTCAATGTTGAGGAAATTCAGATAATAAAAAATCTAACGAAAAAGTATGAAAAATTATATCTTAAAGAAGGTGATCAGTTAACTAATACCAACACAATAGTTCACAACATAAAAACTACTACAGATCATCCTATAAATTCAAAAATCTATAGGGTTTCTCCAAAATATGAAGAAGAAGTAAGAAAACAAATAATTGAAATGGAAAAAAGTGGAATAATAAGAAAAAGCAAAAGCAAATATAGCTCTCCTATATGTGTTATTAAGAAAAAAATTGATAACTCAGGAATTCAGAAATATCGTATATGTGTTGATTATAGGCGATTAAATCAAGTAACCGTTCCAGATAAGTATCCAATACCTATCATGGACGCTGTATTAGATAAACTTGGTGAAGCTCAATATTTTACTACTCTTGATTTAGCAAAAGGTTACCATCAAATATTAATGGCAGAAGAAGATATTGAAAAAACAGCTTTCATAACACCAATGGGATTGTACGAATATGTTAGAATGCCATTCGGGTTAAAAAATGCTCCAGCTACTTTCCAACGTTTAATGAACGAAATATTAAGGGAATATATAAACAAAATTTGTGTATATCTTGATGATATTTTAATATTTTCAACAACATTAGAAGAACATAAGGTTGCTCTAGAAAAAATTTTCAAAACACTCAGAAATCATAATTTGAAAATACAACCAGACAAATGCTCCTTTATGAATAAACATACGGAATATTTGGGACATATTCTGACAAAAGACGGATTAAAACCAAACCCAAGAAAAATAGAAGCAATAAAAGAAATTCCATTGCCGAAAACTGAAAGACAATTAAAAGGATTCCTAGGAATGACAGGATTTTACAGAAAATTTATTAAAGACTATTCCAAAATTGCTTAAATGACCCACAGTTTATAGATGCATTTGAAAATCTTAAAACTCTTATAAGCTCACATCCAATATTAAAATATCCAGAATTTGACAAACCATTTACAATCACTACTGATGCCAGTGATTTTGCCATAGGTGCAGTTTTATCTCAACAAGGACAACCAATTGCATTCGTTTCACGAACACTTAACAAACATGAGAAGAATTATAGTACAATTGATAAAGAATTTTTGTCTATTGTACATGCTGTAAATTATTTTAAACATTATTTGATTGGTAATAAATTTGAAATTATAACAGATCATGCTCCTATTAAATACTTAAATTCAAAATTCAAAGGAAAAGAAATGACAGCTAGACATCAAAGATGGATTTTAAAACTTCAGGAATTTGATTATAATATTACATATTTAAAAGGCAAAGACAATAAAGTAGCAGATTTTTTAAGCAGACAAGAAACAGGTCAGTTAATCAATAAAGACAATAAAGAGGAATCTAATTTTGATATAACAAACACACAACATTCAGCAGATGAAGAGGAATTAACTCATTTTTATATAAAAAACGATATTGTTAATAAATATAAAACTCAGATAATAATTACGTATTCAGCAACAGATAATATTAATATACACCACGGAAGAAAAATAATCGAAGTAAATCCAGCAGATACAGAAAATGAAATCGAAATAAAATTACAAAACAATATAGAAAAAGGAACAGTAGGAATTTTTTCAGAAGTACCAGACTCAGAATATCATAAAATACAAGGCATATTAATAAATATTTTCTCTCACTCTAAAAATATAAAATTTTTCAAATGTACAAAAAGAGGCCAAGAAATTTCAACTGAGGAAGAATTACATAAACAAATTTCAATTTACCATTCAAAAGATTCATTACACAGTGGTATAAATGAGGCATTCAATTCATTAAAAGATAAAATCTATTTTCCAAAACTAAGGGACCATATTCAATTAATAATATCAAATTGTAAAAAGTGCAAAGAAATAAAATATGATAGAAAACCCATAAGACCTAAGTTTCAATATACAGAAACACCAGATACTAAAAATCAAATTATACATTTAGACATATTTCACATAAAACACAAATCTTTCGTTACAATTATAGATAAACTCACAAAATTTGCAGTTGCTTATAACATAACAGATAGAAATTGGCGAACTAAGATGAAATCATGATTGAACATTTTGCAAAATTTAATAAACCACAGAAAATAATAATGGATAATGAATTTAGATCAGAACATATTATACAATTTTTAAACAAAGAAGATATTGAAATACATTATACAAAGCCTAATTCACATACAGGAAACGCTGATATTGAAAGATTACATTCTACATTAATTGAAATAATAGCAGGAATAGAAAATAATGAACTATCCATTGAATCCAAAATACAATTAGCAATAACAGTTTATAATAATCGTTATCATTCAACAATAAAATGTACACCGAATCATGCTAAAAATACAGAAGATAAAAGTAAATTAAAAATGACTATTGAGGAATACAAGAACATGATTATAAACAAAAGAAACAATACAAGAGAAGAATATAATGAAGAAAGACAGGAAGGTGCGATTAAAAACTATAAAAGAGTTAGACATAAGGATGAACCTTATTTCAGATTTGCAGAATTACAAAATATTCACAAATGTAATATCAAAAGACCGTTAAAACAAGAAATTAACAAGCCTTAACAAGAAACAGATTGGCAGCTTTGACAAAGATTTTTCTATTTCACAGATATTAATCATTTTGTGCATCATTTTACCCAACTTGTCTACGGTACAAACAAGGTTACAGATTGAACCAATACAATTAAGTGCAGGATATGCACCTATACAAATCTATCCAACGGAAATAGGTAATGAAACAATTATCATATTACATATTATTAATATTGACCCTCTTCTAAATATATTAAAACAAATAGAAACAAACATACAAGAAGTTGACATTACAGACAAAAATGACTTATTAGCCGAAATCAATTTAATAAAAGCAAAAATCAAATCTATAACACCATATAGTAGAAATAAAAGAGGACTGTTAAACATAGCAGGAACAACATATAAATGGCTTTTTGGACTCATGGACGACGAAGACAGAACAGATATTTTAGAACACCTCGAAATAATTGATCAAAATAATCATAACATTATAAATAATATGAATCAACAAATTGTTATAAACTCACATTTTAACGATACAATACACAGTTTAGCCAAAACAATTAAACATGATAGAATAATTATTAATGAAACACAAGTATGAATATTCAAAATAAAAGAATCTTAATGAAAATTCTATACAATGACCAAATGCAAAAATTAAAAAATATTGAATTCAAAGTTAATTATATTCAGGAAAATATAGCCTCTGCAAAGAATAACATAATTCTACCCGAAATCTTATCAGAAGAAGAAATAAATAAATTTGATATTGACTTTTATAAACTAAAATTAATTCGTATGGGCATTCTGAAATACAAAAATAATTGCATAATAATAGCAATAAAAATTCCAAAAAATTATATAAATGTTGATGTGAAACTACTCATCCCAATGCCTAACAATGATTATATTCAAATTGATCAAGAAAACCTATTAATTATAGAGATTAACAATAAAACATTGGAATATAAACCAAATACAATTTTAAAGGAACTAAAATTAAGTAAAAGTTGCACCATTACTAACAATTGCAAATTTATATTTAATAATATTACAAGTATTGAAGAAATTGATGATGATACACTAATAATTAAAAATGCCAGAAAAGAAAAACTATATCAAAATTGCGACAAAAGAAATATTCTATTAAACGGAAATAATCTAATACAATTTGGAAATTTCAAAATACAAATTTTAAAAGAAACATTTTCCAATAAAAAAGTAGAATTTTACGAAAAATTTTTTTATCCCACAGAACTTTTAAATCAAACGTACAAAAACACTCTTAATTTTGATCATTTAACAATAACAAACTTTGAAAATTCAAAAGAAATCACAGAACTAAAATACGAAAACAAGATAACAAATGGCATTATATTAATACTTTTAATCATTTTTATATGTTTAAGCATTTATATATACTTACGCTGCAAAAGGCAAAATATTAACATTAATTTAAAAAGAATTCAGGAGAATTCATACTCTAACAGGGGAGGAGTTATGCCATTAGCATCACTTCCCGTAATTCCCGCCGACACCAAAGGTTTGCAATCCACATTAATGTAAAAACTCCATTAACCAAAAGTGCCACAAGAATAGTGGACACTTATTAAGTGGTATTGTCCCAATAGCCCAGCATACCCAATACTGTAAACATAAACAATTGTAGCAGCTCCAGCTGCATAACCTAAACACTTTAGGCAGCATACCCAATATTGTAAACATAAACATTCAAGCTCCAAGACCTTGAGCAGCATACCAAAACAGAAATGTTAACATAAACAATTGTAGCAGCTCCAGCTGCATAACCTAAACACTTTTAATTAAATAAGACAAAATCCGAGATTCATTCGGAACCTAGAATTGAATAAGCATCAGTTGTATTCGAGATCACAAATAAAGAACATGTATTGACTCCTGAATTTTCATGGAAGTACATAATTCGCGTGATATACACGAATCTATAAAAAAAAAGCTCAAGTCTCTAGCTATTATAGGTTCTGAGATCCACGCGTTCAAACATACGGACAGACGGACAAACAGACAGACGTACAGGGCTCAATCGACTCGGCTTGTCGTCCTGATCAAGAATATATATACTTTATGGGGTCTGCCACGCCTCCTTCTGCCTGTTACATACATTTGGGCTGCAACAAAACCATTATACCCTGATTACCCATTTTTAATGGGTTCAGGGTACAAAAATGAAGATAAAAAGAAAAGAAAGAACAAGAGAAAAAGAGAAAAAGAAAAGAAAAAGAGAAAAAAGATGAGAAAGAAGAAGAAGAAGAGGAATAAAAAGATGAAGAAGAGGAAGAACAAAAAGAGCAGAAATAAGAAGAAGAAGAGGACATAGATGAAGATGAAGAAATGGAAGCAGAAGAAGACGAAAAAATATGAAGAGTGTAGAAAAAGGAAAAAAGGAGATGAAGAAGAAGCAAAGGGTATGAAAAAGAAGGGAGAGAGGAAGAGAGAGAAGAAGAAGAAGAAAATGAAGACGAAGACGAAGAAAAAGAAGATGATGTCGAAGAAAAAGAGGAAGACGAGAAATAAGAAAAGAAATAAGAGGAGGAAGAAGAAGAAAAGAAAGAGCAAAAAGAGAAGAAATAAGAAGAAGAAGAAGAGAACAAAGACGAAGATGAAGAAAAGGAAGAAGAAGAAAGGGAATATGAAGAAGGAGAAGAAAAAGAAGAAGCGAAAGAGAAGGAAGAAAATGCAAAAGAAAGTGAAGAATAGAAAGTTGAAGAAGAAGAAGAAGAGGAAGAGGAGAAAGGTTAGGAGAGGAGAGGAGAGGAGAGGAGAGGAGAGGAGAGGAGAGGAGAGGAGAGGAAGATGAAGATGAAGATGAAGATGAAGATGAAGATGAAGATGAAGATGAAGATGAAGATGAAGATGAAGATGAAGATGAAGATGAAGATGAAGATGAAGATGAAGATGAAGATGAAGATGAAGATGAAGATGAAGATGAAGATGAAGATGAAGATGAAGATGAAGATGAAGATGAAGATGAAGATGAAGATGAAGATGAAGATGAAGATGAAGATGAAGATGAAGATGAAGATGAAGATGAAGATGAAGATGAAGATGAAGATGAAGATGAAGATGAAGATGAAGATGAAGATGAAGATGAAGATGAAGATGAAGATGAAGATGAAGATGAAGATGAAGATGAAGATGAAGATGAAGAAATGGAAGAAGAAGAAGAGAACGACAAGGAAGGAGAACGAAAAGAAAGTGAAGAAAATGAAGAGAAAGAAGAAGAAGAGGAAGAAGAAAAAAAGAAAGGAAGATGAGGAAGAGAATAAGAAGATGAAGAAGTAGATGAAGCAGAAAAATAAGACGAAGACGAAGAGGAGGTGAAAAATTAAGAGAAGAAAGAACAAGAAGAAGAAAAAAAGATAAAAAGAATTGAAAGACAAAGAAGAAGAAATGAAAGAAGAAAAAGACAAAGAAGAAGAGTAAGACGATGAAGAAGAGGAAGAACAAAAAGAGAAGAAATAAGAAGAGGACAAAGAAGAAAATAAAGAAATAGAAGAAAAAAAGAAGAAGAAGAAGAGAACGAGAAGGAAGAAGAACGAAAAGAAAGTGGAGAAAAAGAAGAGAAAGAAGAATAAGAAGAAGAAGAGGTACAGAAGAAAGAAGAAGAAGAAGAGGACAAAGAAAAAGATGAAGAAAATGAGGAAAAAAAAGGATATGAAGAAGAAGAAGAAGCGACAGAGAAGGAGGAAGATGAAAAAGAAAGTGAAGATGAGAAAGTTGAAGAAGAAGAAGAGGAAGAGAAGAAAGAAGAAGAAGAAGACGAAGAAGAGGACAAAGAAAAACATAAAGAAATAGAAAAAAAGAAAAGAAGAAGAGAACCAGAAGGAAGAAGAACGAAAAGAAAGTGAAGAAAAAAAGAGAAAGAAGAAGAAGAAGAGAAGAAAAAAGAAGAAGAAGAGGACAAAGAAGAATATGAAGAAAAGGAAGAAGAAGAAGAAAAAAATATAAAGAAGGAGAAAAAGAAAAAAAGAGATGAAAAAGAAGCTAAAGTGCAAGAGAAAGAGCAAGAAAGAAAAAGAAGAGAAAGAAGAAGGGAAAGAAGAAGGCGAAGAAGAGGAAGAGAAAGAAGAAGGGAAAGAAGAAGGCGAAGAAGAAGAAGAGAAAGAAGAAACGAAAGATGAGGCAGAGAAAAAGAAGATGAAGAAGTAGAAGAAGCAGAAAAAGAAGATCAAAAAAAAAGGAGGGGAAAGATGAAGAGAAGAAAGAAGAAGACGAAGAAAAAGATGAGAATGAATAAAAAGAGAAAGAACAAGAGATGAAAGCAGAAAAATAGAAAGAATAATGAATGAAGGAATAATGAAGGAGAAAGATGAAGAGAAGAAAGAACAAGAAGAAAAAATTAAGATAAAAAGAAAAGAAAGAACAAGAGATAATCAAAGAAAAAGAGAAAGAAGAAGAGAAAAAAGATGAGAAAGAAGAAGAAGAAGAGGAATAAAATGATGAAAAAGATGCAAAAGAAAGTGAAGATGAGAAAGTTGAAGTAGAAGAAGAAGAGGAAGAGGAAGAGAAGAAATAAAAAGAAGAAGAGGACACAGACGAAGATGCAGAAATGGAAGCAGAAGAAGAAGAAAAAAATATGAAGAGTGTAGAAAAAGGAAAAAAGTAGATGAAGAAGAAGCAAAAGAGATGAAAAAGAAGAGAAAAATTAAGAGAGAGAAGAAGAAGAAGAAAATGAAGACGAAGACGAAGAAAAAGAAGAAGAATAAGAAGATGAAGACGAAGAAAAAGAAGAAGAATAAGAAGATGAAGACGAAGAAAAAGAAGAAGAAAAAGAAGTTGAATACGAAGCAAAAAAAAGAAGAGGAAAAATAAGAAAAGAAAGAAGATGAGGAAGAAGAAGAAGAAGAGGAAGAGGAGGAAGAAGAAGAAGAGGGAGAGGAAGAGGAATATGAAGAAAACGAAAAAGAAGAAGAAGAAGAAGATAAATGCGAAGAAGAAGAAGAGGAACCAGAAGGGGAAGCAGAAGAACAAAAAGAAGAAGAGAATGAAAGAAGACGAAGAAGAATATTAATAACAAGATGAAGATAATAAAGAAGAAAAAGTGAAAAAAGAAGAAAAAAAGAAAAGGGAGAAGAAGAGATAAAAGAAGAAGAAGAAATAGAAGATGAAGACGAAGAATAAGTAGAAGAAGAGAAATAAGAAAAGAAATAAGATGGAGAAGAAGAGGAACAGGAGGAAGAAGAAAAAGAAGAAGCGGAAGAGGAAGACGAATATGTAGACGAGGGAGAAGAAGAAGAAGAGAAAGAAGAAACAAAACATGAGGAAGAGAAAAAGAACATGAAGAAGTAGAAGAAGCAGAAAAAGTAGAGAAAGAAGAGGAGGAAGAAGAAGAAGAAGAAGAGAAAGAACTAAAAGAAGACGAAGAAGAAGAAGAAAAGAAAGAAGAAAAGAAAGGTGAGGCAGAGAAAGAGAAGATGAAGAAGTAGAAGAAGCAGAAAAAGAAGATGAAGAAATAAAGGAGGAGAAAGATGAAGAGAAGAAGAATGAACAAGAAGAAGAAAAAAAGATAGAAAGAAGAGAAAGAGAGAGAACAAGAGATGAAAAAAGAAAAAGAGAAAGAAGAAGAGAAAAAAATGGTAAGAAAAAGAGGAATACAAAGATGATGAAGAGGAAGAACAAAAAGAGAAGAACTAAGAAGAAGAAGAAGAAGAGGCCAAAGAAGAAGACGAAGAAAAGGAAGAAAAAGAATATGAGGAAGGAGACGAAGAAGAAGAAGCGAAAGAGAAGGAAGAAGATGAAAAAGAAGGTGAAGATGAGAAAGTTGAAGAAGAAGAAGAGGAAGAGGAAGAGAAGAAAAAAGAGGAAGAAGAAGAAGAGGACAAAGAAGAAGATAAAGAAATAGAAGAAAAAAAAGAGGAGAGAACGAGAAGGAAGAAGAACGAAAAGAAAGTAAAGAAAAAGAAGAGAAAGAAGAAGAAGAAGAAGAGGACAAAGAAGAAGATGAAGAAAATGAGGGAAAAAAAGGGATATGAAGAAGAAGAAGAAGCGCCAGAGAAGGAAGAAGATGAAAAAAAAAGTGAAGATGAGAAAGTTGAAGAAGAAGAAGAGGACGAGAAGAAAGAAGAAGAAGAAGAAGAAGAGGACAAAAAAAAGGTGAAGAAATAGAAGAAAAGGAAAGAAAATAAGAAGAAGAGAACGAGAAGGAAGAAGAACGAAAAGAAAGTGAAGAAAAAAAAGAGAAATAAGAAGAGGAAGAGAAGAAAAAAGAAGAAGAAGAGGACAAAGAAGAATATGAAGTAAAGGAAGAAGAAGAAGAAAAAATACAAAAAAGGAGAAAAAGAAAAAAAAAGATGAAAAAGAAGCAAAAGAGATGAAAAAGAAGTTAAAGTGCAAGAAAAAAGAAGAAGAGAAAGAAGAAGGGAAAGAAGAAGGCGAAGAAGAAGAAGAGAAAGAAGAAACGAAAGATGAGGAAGAGAAAAAGAAGATGAAGAAAAAAGGAGGAGAAAGATGAAGAGAAGAAAGAAGAAGACGAAGAAAAAAGATGAGAAAGAATAAAAAGAAAAAGAACAAGAAATGAAAGAAGAAAAAGACAAAAAAGAAGAGAAAGAAGAACAGGAAGAGGAGGAAGAAGAAAAAGAGAAATAAGAAGAGAAAGAAAAAGAGAAATAAGAAGAGAAAGAAAAAGAGAAAGAAGAAGAGGAAGAAAAAGATGAAGAAGAGGAAGAGCAAAAACAGAAGAAATAAGAAGAAGAAGAGGACAAAGAAGAAGATGAAGAAAAGGAATATGAAGAAGGAGAAAAAAAAGAAGAAACGAAAGAGAAGTAAGAAGATGCAAAAGAAAGTGAAGAATAGAAAGTTGAAGAAGAAGAATTAGTGGAAGAGAAGAAAGGAGAGGACAAAGAAGAAGATGAAGAAATGAAAGAAGAAAAAGAAGCAGAAGAGAACGAGAAGGAAGAAGAACCAAAAGAAAGTGAAGAAAAAGAAGACAAAGAGAAGAAGAGATAGAGGAAGAGGAAGTGAAGAAAGAAAAAGAACAAGAAAAAAAGATGAGAAAGAAGAGAAAGAACAAGAGATGAAAGAAGAAAAAGAGAAATAATAAGAGAAAGAAGAAGAAGAAAAAAAAGAAGAAGAAAAGGAAGATGAGGAAGAGAAAAAGAAGATGAAGAAGTAGAAAAAGAAAATAAGACGAAGAAGAAGAGGAGGTGAAAAATGAAGAGAAGAAAGAACAAGAAGAAAAAGAGATAAAAAGAATTGAAAGACAAAGAAGAAGAAATGAAAGAAGAAAAGGAGAAAGAAGAAGAGTAAGGTGATGAAGAAGAGGAAAAACAAATAGAGAAGAAATAAGAAGAGGACAAAGAAGATAAAGAAATGGAAGAAGAAGAAGAGAACGAGAAGGTAGAAGAACGAAAAGAAAGTGAAGAAAAAATAAGAAAGAAAAAGAAGAAGAAGAAGAAGAGGAAGAGGAGAAATAAGAAAAAAAGAACACAAAGAAGAAGATGAAGAAAAGGAACAAAAAGAAGAAGAAAAAAAATATGAAGAAGATGAAGAAGAAGAAGACGAAGGAGTAGATGAATGAAGAAGAAGAAAGAGAAGATGATGAAGAAGAAGAGAAAAAAAAAGATGAAGAAGAAAAGGATACAGGAGAAAAGGAAAAGGAAAAGGAAGAAGAATAAGGAGGATAACAGGAAAAAGATGAAGAAACGGAAGATGAAAAGGAAGGGGAATAAGAAGCGAAAAAAGGAGAGGAAGGAGAAGCAAAAGAAGAAGAAGAAGAAGAAGAGAAAGAACAAATAGAAGAAAAAGCAGAAAAGGAAGAAAAACAGACGAAGAAGAAAAATAAGAAGAATAATAATAAGAAGAAGAAAATGATGAAGAAGGAAAAAAGAAAGGAGAAGAAAAAAATAAAAAGAAGAGGACCTGATAAAAGAAGGAGAAGATGAAGAATAAAAGGAAGAAGAAGAGAGAGAAGAAGAAGAAGAAGAAGATAAAGACGAAGAAAAAGAAGATGAAGACGAAGAAAAAAAAGAAGAGGAGAAATAAGAAGAGAAAGAAGATGAGGAAGAAGAAGAGGAAGAAGACAAATGCGAAGAGGAGACAAGGAACTAGAAGAGGAAGCAAAAGAACAAAAAGAAGAAAAAGAAGAAGAGGAAAAAAAAGACGAAGAAGAAAGAAAGGAAGGATAATAAGAAGAAGAAGCAGATGACGCATAAGAAATAGAGAAAGAAGAAGAAAAAAGAAAAAGAAGAAGGAGAGATAAAACAAGAAGAAGAAGAAGAAAATGTATATGAAGACGAAGAAAAAGAAGATGAAGACGAAGAAAAAGAAGAAGAAGAGAAATAAGAAAAGAAATAAGATAAGAAATAAGACAAGGAAGAAGAAGAAGAGGAAGAGGAGGAAGAAGAAAAAGAAGAAGAAAAAGAGAAATAGCAAGAGGAAGAGGAAGGGGAATATGTAGAAGAGAGAGAAGAAGAAGAAGAGGAAGAACAAAAAGAAGACGAAGAAGAAGACGAGAAAAAAGTAACGAAAGATGAGGAAGAGAAATAGAAGATGAAGAAGTAGAAGAAGCAGAAAAAGAAGATGAAGAAAAACGAAGGAGAAAGATGAAGAGAAGAAAGAACAAGAAGAAGAAAAAACGATGAGAATGAATAGAATGAGAAAGAACAAGAGATGAAAGAGAACAAGAGAAGAAGAGGAAGAACAAAAACACGAAGAAGAAGAAGAGAAAGAAGAAACGAAAGATGAGCAAGAGAAATAAAAGATGAAGAAGTAGAAAAAGCAGAAAAAGAAGATGAACAAGAAGGAAACTCTAGTCGGAGGTGCCCGACTAGGAAATACCCTGAACCCCGCCTATCGGTGGATTTAAATGCACTTCAAAGTTTATATATAATTTTAAATTAAATTAAAAAATTAAAAAAAAATTAAGTAACTTGCATAAAAAAAGCTCTGACGTCAGCTTAGAGAATCGAACCCGAGACTTTATGTCGGCGATCATCGCTTCTACCAACACAGCCGTTGAAGTACATAAGAGTGAGATAGCGAATTCCTAAGTAAAGTTATTGAGCTACTGAGCTACTGCTACTGAGCTGCTGAACTTCTGCTGAAAATTCATCCTCAATTTGTCTTTGTTGTTGTTGTTATGAATTCTTCGAATTTTCTAGAGCTTCTGCTGCTGTTGCCACGCGCGTGTGTACGTAAATGTTTGGTAAACGTTTCGTTTAATAACAATACATTTCATCTATTCATATGTACATATGTATGTATATTATATTGACTTTATTTAAGTTATATCAATGTTACTCTTATTTTATATAAATGAAAATATATACAGTATGTACATGTGTACATACATATGTATATATATTGCAAGCAACGCATACATACACACGCACACGCATACGCTCTGCTAACTGCGCAGTTTGCTCAGCGACTGCGCTGCGCCAATATGTGCGTGTTATGGGAAACTAAATGCTTAATAACTTTTTTTGTAGATCGACTTTTTTCATCAAACTTGCGCAGCGTAATTATATCGTTCATATGCGTGTATGTGCAAAAGCACAAGTCTCTAGTATTTGAAATAAGTGTTTTGAAAATTTGGGCGAAGGGGGCGTGGCATCCAAAATTTAACAATAATCAGAATTGTATAAGAGTCCCATTAAGCTAAATACAAGATTTGGAGTCTCTACCTATAAAGATGTAGAAGATATAATTTTAAAACTGAAAATCGATTTCGTTTTTAATCGATAAAGCGAGAAGCGTTATCGAATTTCTAAAACGAACTCGACCTGCGCGTGAAATACACGAATCTATAAAAAAAAATTCAAGTCTCTAGCTATTATAGGTTCTGAGGTCCACGCGTTCAAACATACGGACAGACAGAAAGACAGACGGACAGGGCTCAATCGATTTGGCTTGTCGTCCTGATCAAGAATATATATACTTTATGGGGTCTGCCACGCCTCCTTCTGCCTGTGACATACATTTGGGCTGTAACAAAACCAATATACCCTGATTACACATTTTTAATGGGAGGAGGAGGAGAAAGATGAAGAGAAAGAAAGAAGAAGAAAAAGATGAGGAAGAAGAGAAAAAGAAAGAACAAGAGATGAAAGAAGAAAAAGAGAAAGAATAAGAGAAAGAAGAAGACAAAGAAGAAGAAGATGAAAAAGAAGATGAGGAAGAGAAAAAAAAGATGAAGGAGTAGAAGGAGCAGAAAAAGAAGATGAAGAAGAAGAGAAAAAAAGAAGAAGAAGAGGATTTTGGGGAAAACGAAAAGGAAGAAAAATAAGGAGTAATAAGATGAAAAAAATCAAGAAACGGAAGATGAAAAGGAATAAGAAGTAAAAGCAGAAGAGGAAGAAGGAAAAGCAGAAGAAGAAGATGAAGAAGAAAAGGAAGCAGAAGAGCGAGAAGAAGAAGAAGAAAAAGAAGATAAAGACGAAGAAAAATAAGATGAAGACGAAGAAGTGAGATGCTGCTGAACTTCTGCTTAAAATTCATCCCCAATTTGTCTTTGTTGTTGTTGTTATGAATTCTTCGAATTTTCTAGAGCTTCTGCTGCTGTTGCCACGCGCGAATTATGTACTTCCATGAAAATTCAGGAGTCAATACATGTTCTTTATTTGTGATCTCTAATACAACTGATGCTTATTCAATTCTAGGTTCCGAATGAATCTCGGATTTTGTCTTATTTAATTAAAAGTGTTTAGGTTATGCAGCTGGAGCTGCTACAATTGTTTATGTTAACATTTCTGTTTTGGTATGCTGCTCAAGGTCTTGGAGCTTGAATGTTTATGTTTACAATATTGGGTATGCTGCCTAAAGTGTTTAGGTTATGCAGCTGGAGCTGCTACAATTGTTTATGTTTACAGTATTGGGTATGCTGGGCTATTGGGACAATACCACTCAATAAGTGTCCACTATTCTTGTGGCACTTTTGGTTAATGGAGTTTTTACATTAATGTGGATTGCAAACCTTTGGTGTCGGCGGGAATTACGGGAAGTGATGCTAATGGCATAACTCCTCCCCTGTTAGAGTATGAATTCTCCTGAATTCTTTTTAAATTAATGTTAATATTTTGCCTTTTGCAGCGTAAGTATATATAAATGCTTAAACATATAAAAATGATTAAAAGTATTAATATAATGCCATTTGTTATCTTTTTTCGTATTTTAGTTCTGTGATTTCTTTTGAATTTTCAAAGTTTGTTATTGTTAAATGATCAAAATTAATAGTGTTTTTGTACGTTTGATTTAAAAGTTCTGTGGGATAAAAAAATTTTTCGTAAAATTCTATTTTTTTATTGGAAAATGTTTCTTTTAAAATTTGTATTTTGCAATTTCCAAATTGTATTAGATTATTTCCGTTTAATAGAATATTTCTTTTGTCGCAATTTTGATATAGTTTTTCTTTTCTGGCATTTTTAATTATTAGTGTATCATCATCAATTTCTTCAATACTTGTAATATTATTAAATATAAATTTGCAATTGTTAGTAATGGTGCAACTTTTACTTAATTTTAGTTCCTTTAAAATTGTATTTGGTTTATATTCCAATGTTTTATTGTTAATCTCTATAATTAAAAGGTTTTCTTGATCAATTTGAATATAATCATTGTTAGGCATTGGGATGAGTAGTTTCACATCAACATTTATATAATTTTTTGGAATTTTTATTGCCATTATTATGCAATTATTTTTGTATTTCAGAATGCCCATACGAATTAATTTTAGTTTATAAAAGTCAATATCAAATTTATTTATTTCTTCTTCTGATAAGATTTCGGGTAGAATTATGTTATTCTTTTCAGAGGCTATATTTTCCTGAATATAATTAACTTTGAATTCAATATTTTTTAATTTTTGCATTTGGTCATTGTATAGAATTTTCATTAAGATTCTTTTATTTTGAATATTCATACTTGTAAGTGTTTCATTAATAATTATTCTATCATGTTTAATTGTTTTGGCTAAACTGTGTATTGTATCGTTAAAATGTGAGTTTATAACAATTTGTTGATTCATATTATTTATAATGTTATGATTATTTTGATCAATTACTTCGAGGTGTTCTAAAATATCTGTTCTGTCTTCGTC
This sequence comes from Drosophila fulvimacula, assembly GCA_035045555.1. Classification (NCBI taxonomy): domain Eukaryota; kingdom Metazoa; phylum Arthropoda; class Insecta; order Diptera; family Drosophilidae; genus Drosophila; species Drosophila fulvimacula. Next base: position 123,088 of record JAWNOX010000140.1, read on the forward strand.
GTCCATGAGTCCAAAAAGCCATTTATATGTTGTTCCTGCTATGTTTAACAGTCCTCTTTTATTTCTACTATATGGTGTTATAGATTTGATTTTTGCTTTTATTAAATTGATTTCGGCTAATAAGTCATTTTTGTCTGTAATGTCAACTTCTTGTATGTTTGTTTCTATTTGTTTTAATATATTTAGAAGAGGGTCAATATTAATAATATGTAATATGATAATTGTTTCATTACCTATTTCCGTTGGATAGATTTGTATAGGTGCATATCCTGCACTTAATTGTATTGGTTCAATCTGTAACCTTGTTTGTACCGTAGACAAGTTGGGTAAAATGATGCACAAAATGATTAATATCTGTGAAATAGAAAAATCTTTGTCAAAGCTGCCAATCTGTTTCTTGTTAAGGCTTGTTAATTTCTTGTTTTAACGGTCTTTTGATATTACATTTGTGAATATTTTGTAATTCTGCAAATCTGAAATAAGGTTCATCCTTATGTCTAACTCTTTTATAGTTTTTAATCGCACCTTCCTGTCTTTCTTCATTATATTCTTCTCTTGTATTGTTTCTTTTGTTTATAATCATGTTCTTGTATTCCTCAATAGTCATTTTTAATTTACTTTTATCTTCTGTATTTTTAGCATGATTCGGTGTACATTTTATTGTTGAATGATAACGATTATTATAAACTGTTATTGCTAATTGTATTTTGGATTCAATGGATAGTTCATTATTTTCTATTCCTGCTATTATTTCAATTAATGTAGAATGTAATCTTTCAATATCAGCGTTTCCTGTATGTGAATTAGGCTTTGTATAATGTATTTCAATATCTTCTTTGTTTAAAAATTGTATAATATGTTCTGATCTAAATTCATTATCCATTATTATTTTCTGTGGTTTATTAAATTTTGCAAAATGTTCAATCATGATTTCATCTTAGTTCGCCAATTTCTATCTGTTATGTTATAAGCAACTGCAAATTTTGTGAGTTTATCTATAATTGTAACGAAAGATTTGTGTTTTATGTGAAATATGTCTAAATGTATAATTTGATTTTTAGTATCTGGTGTTTCTGTATATTGAAACTTAGGTCTTATGGGTTTTCTATCATATTTTATTTCTTTGCACTTTTTACAATTTGATATTATTAATTGAATATGGTCCCTTAGTTTTGGAAAATAGATTTTATCTTTTAATGAATTGAATGCCTCATTTATACCACTGTGTAATGAATCTTTTGAATGGTAAATTGAAATTTGTTTATGTAATTCTTCCTCAGTTGAAATTTCTTGGGCTCTTTTTGTACATTTGAAAAATTTTATATTTTTAGAGTGAGAGAAAATATTTATTAATATGCCTTGTATTTTATGATATTCTGAGTCTGGTACTTCTGAAAAAATTCCTACTGTTCCTTTTTCTATATTGTTTTGTAATTTTATTTCGATTTCATTTTCTGTATCTGCTGGATTTACTTCAATTATTTTTCTTCCGTGGTGTATATTAATATTATCTGTTGCTGAATACGTAATTATTATCTGAGTTTTATATTTATTAACAATATCGTTTTTTATATAAAAATGAGTTAATTCCTCTTCATCTGCTGAATGTTGTGTGTTTGTTATATCAAAATTAGATTCCTCTTTATTGTCTTTATTGATTAACTGAGCTGTTTCTTGTCTGCTTAAAAAATCTGCTACTTTATTGTCTTTGCCTTTTAAATATGTAATATTATAATCAAATTCCTGAAGTTTTAAAATCCATCTTTGATGTCTAGCTGTCATTTCTTTTCCTTTGAATTTTGAATTTAAGTATTTAATAGGAGCATGATCTGTTATAATTTCAAATTTATTACCAATCAAATAATGTTTAAAATAATTTACAGCATGTACAATAGACAAAAATTCTTTATCAATTGTACTATAATTCTTCTCATGTTTGTTAAGTGTTCGTGAAACGAATGCAATTGGTTGTCCTTGTTGAGATAAAACTGCACCTATGGCAAAATCACTGGCATCAGTAGTGATTGTAAATGGTTTGTCAAATTCTGGATATTTTAATATTGGATGTGAGCTTATAAGAGTTTTAAGATTTTCAAATGCATCTATAAACTGTGGGTCATTTATATTAATTGATATACCTTTTTGTAAATATTTTTTGGTAAGCAATTTTGGAATAGTCTTTAATAAATTTTCTGTAAAATCCTGTCATTCCTAGGAATCCTTTTAATTGTCTTTCAGTTTTCGGCAATGGAATTTCTTTTATTGCTTCTATTTTTCTTGGGTTTGGTTTTAATCCGTCTTTTGTCAGAATATGTCCCAAATATTCCGTATGTTTATTCATAAAGGAGCATTTGTCTGGTTGTATTTTCAAATTATGATTTCTGAGTGTTTTGAAAATTTTTTCTAGAGCAACCTTATGTTCTTCTAGTGTTGTTGAAAATATTAAAATATCATCAAGATATACTACACAAATTTTGTTTATATATTCCCTTAATATTTCGTTCATTAAACGTTGGAAAGTAGCTGGAGCATTTTTTAACCCGAATGGCATTCTAACATATTCGTACAATCCCATTGGTGTTATGAAAGCTGTTTTTTCAATATCTTCTTCTGCCATTAATATTTGATGGTAACCTTTTGCTAAATCAAGAGTAGTAAAATATTGGGCTTCACCAAGTTTATCTAATACAGCGTCCATGATAGGTATTGGATACTTATCTGGAACGGTTACTTGATTTAATCGCCTATAATCAACACATATACGATATTTCTGAATTCCTGAGTTATCAATTTTTTTCTTAATAACACATATAGGAGAGCTATATTTGCTTTTGCTTTTTCTTATTATTCCACTTTTTTCCATTTCAATTATTTGTTTTCTTACTTCTTCTTCATATTTTGGAGAAACCCTATAGATTTTTGAATTTATAGGATGATCTGTAGTAGTTTTTATGTTGTGAACTATTGTGTTGGTATTAGTTAACTGATCACCTTCTTTAAGATATAATTTTTCATACTTTTTCGTTAGATTTTTTATTATCTGAATTTCCTCAACATTGAGCTCTTTTAGCTTAAAGTCATCAATTTCACCTACTTCCATTACACAAATATCTTCTGATAGTTTGGAAAGGAAAGGAATTTCGACTCCATTGCAAAGCTTTATTATTTGGTTTTTAAAATCTATATTTTCAAAGTTTCCTTGGATAAAATCCATGCCCAATAGAAAATCATACGATTTTTCCAGGGACATAGCTACCCATCTTGTTCTTGCACAATCTGCATATTTAAATTCACTTGGCACTTCTGTTTTAACTAAATAGTTGTCATTTTTTATTTCTCCATTAATAGTGTAAATGGTTTTTGAAAATTTTTCAAGTATTTTATATTTTGATTCATGTACATTTTTGGTGTTCAATATACTTATAGTAGATCCAGTATCCACTAAAATTAGAAAAGTATCTCCCTCAATTGTTCCTTTAATAAAAATTTTTCTTTTATCCGAGGCTAGTTGGTAAAAAACTCTTCCTGTTTGTTTTCGTTATTTGAATTGTTATTTACTTCTTCGTCATATAAATTGTCTACACTCATTGCTTCTGGTGGTGGTTGCTGATAATTTTGTGTATTATTTGCATTTTGATTTTGTCGAATATTTTGACTTTGCTGTCTGTTAAAGTTTTGATTTTGTCTTACGTTTTGGCTTTGTTGCTGTCTGTTATAGTTTTGGTTTTGTCTAACATTCTGACTTTGCTGCTGTCTATTATAGTTTTGGTTTTGTCTAACATTCTGACTTTGCTGCTGTCTATTTTGTCTTTGGCTGATATTGTTCATTATTTTTATTATTATTTTCGTTAGAATTTCTGTTGTCTGTGTATCGTCTTGAGTTTTGGTTATTCTGTTCATTAAATTGTCTGTTATTATTGTTTGATGAATAGTCATTGTCTCTTTTTATTAATAGTTTTTGATTTAAATTTCAAAAATTTAGACCAATGAAATTTGAAAGTTCATTTCTGACATCTGTTAAAGTTGTTTTATTCATTAGGGCAATTGCCATTGGACCACATGCTACTTCTTTAACTCTTTGAATCAATAATCCACTTAGGATATCTACTAGTCTGCTATTATTCTCAAAGACCGAAAAATCAGTAATTTCCTCAACAATGATTCTTATTTTGTTATCAAGATCTCTTACACTTGTTACTCTTAGATTATTTATTTTCCTGGTTAGTCCCATTTGATCCGTTCTTGGCCTATAGTGATGTCGCAAACGAATTTTACATTCCGCCCAATTTGTTGGTGGATTAATATTAAGCATAGTTCTAGCCTGACCTTGAATTTTGCTGTTGAATATGACAGTGAAGACCTGATCGTTGTCATCATACTCATGTAAAGTTCCATCCTGGCCATTGAAAATCGGTAAATATCTCGTCTCCTTCTCGATGCAGTTCCTTTGAGTTGTAACTGGATTTCTGCCTTCACCTTCTCTTGCAATTATTCAGTTCTAATTGAATGCATTGCTGAATTTCAACTATTGGTTGTTGATTTTCCATTTTAAGTTATATATATATATATTTTTTTTTTTAAGTTATTGTTTTGTATGAATTAAATTTATTGTTTCGTTCACTTGGATTACTTTCAAAGTTTCCAGAATAATTGTTTTTATTCACATTTTTAAATTGTACAGTTTTTTTATTGTTTCGTTGACTTGGATTACATCCAAAGTTTCCACAATAATTCTTTTCTGCACTTAGTTATTTGTAACAAACAATTTTTTTATTGTTTCGTTGACTTTGAGTTAATTTCAATGTTTTCACAATAATTGCCAAACTGTTGTTACTTGAGTACCGGATGCGCCAATTATGTACTTCCATGAAAATTCAGGAGTCAATACATGTTCTTTATTTGTGATCTCGAATACAACTGATGCTTATTCAATTCTAGGTTCCGAATGAATCTCGGGTTTTGTCTTATTTAATTAAAAGTGTTTAGGTTATGCAGCTGGAGCTGCTACAATTGTTTATGTTAACATTTCTGTTTTGGTATGCTGCTCAAGGTCTTGGAGCTTGAATGTTTATGTTTACAATATTGGGTATGCTGCCTAAAGTGTTTAGGTTATGCAGCTGGAGCTGCTACAATTGTTTATGTTAACAGTATTGGGTATGCTGGGCTATTGGGACAATACCACTTAATAAGTGTCCACTATTCTTGTGGCACTTTTGGTTAATGGAGTTTTTACATTAATGTGGATTGCAAACCTTTGGTGTCGGAGGGAATTACGGGAAGTGATGCTAATGGCATAACTCGCGTGTGTACGTAAACGTTTGGCAAACGTTTCGTTTAATAACATAATGCATTTCATCTATTCATATGTATGTATGTATGTACATATATATATTATATTGACTTTATTTAAGTTATATCAATGTTACTCTTATTTTATATGAATGAAAATATATACAGTATGTACATGTGTACATACATATGTATATATATTGCAAGCAACGCATACATACACACGCACACGCATACGCTCTGCTAACTGCGCAGTTTGCTCAGCGACTGCGCTGCGCCAATATGTGCGTGTTATGGGAAACTAAATGCTTAATAACTTTTTTTGTAGATCGACTTTTTTCATCAAACTTGCGCAGCGTAATTATATCATTCATATGCGTGTATGTGCAAAAGCACAAGTCTCTAGTATTTGAAATAAGTGTTTTGAAAATTTGGGCGAAGGGGGCGTGGCATCCAAAATTTAACAATAATCAGAATTGTATAAGAGTCCCATTAAGCTAAATACAAGATTTGGAGTCTCTACCTATAAAGATGTAGAAGATATAATTTTAAAACTGAAAATCGATTTCGTTTTTAATCGATAAAAAAAGAACAAGAAGAGTTATCGAATTTCTAAAACAAACCCGACCTGCGCGTGAAATACACGAATCTATAAAAAAAAGTTCAAGTCTCTAGCTATTATAGGTTCTGAGATCCACGCGTTCAAACATACGGACAGACGGACAGACGGACAGACAGACAGACGGACAGGGCTCAATCGACTCGGCTTGTCGTCCTGATCAAGAATATATATACTTTATGGGGTCTGCCACGCCTCCTTCTGCCTGTTACATACATTTGGGCTGCAACAAAACCATTATACCCTGATTACCCATTTTTAATGGGTTCAGGGTATAAAAAGGAAGAAGAAAATATGAAGAAGAAGAAAAAGGAAAAAAGAAGATGAAGAAGAAGAAGAAGAAACAAAAGAAATTAAAAAGAGGAGAAAGAGCAAGAAAGAAGAAGAAGAGAAAGAAGAAGAGGGAGAAGACGAAGAAGACGAAAAAAAGGAATGGAGAAAGAGGAAGAACAAGAAGTAGAAGAAGAAGAAGAAGACGACGAAAAAGATAAAGAGGACGAAGTGAAAGAACAAGAGGAAGAAAAAGAAGATGAAGACGAAGAAGATGAGTAAGAAAAAGAAGAGGAAGAAAAAGAAGATGATTAAGAAAAAGAAGAGAAAGAGGAAGAGAAAAGGAAGAGGAATATGAAGAAAAGGAAGAAAAAGGAGAAGAGACAAAAGAAGAAGATAAATGGAAGAAAGAAGAGAACCAAAAAAAGCAAAAACAAAAAAAGAAAAAAAAAAGGCAGAAAAAAGACGAAGAAGCAAAATAATAATAAGAATAAAACGATGATGAAGAAGAAAAAGAGAAAGAAGAGGAAAAAAAGAAAAGAAGAGGAAGTGATAAAAGAAGGAGATGAAGAAGAATGAAAGGAAGATGAAGAGGAAGAAAAAGAAAAAGAAGATGAAAACGAAGCAAAAGAAGAAGAAGAGAAATAAGATGAGGAAGAAGAAAAAGCAGAAAAAGAAAAAAAGCAAGAGGAAGAGGAATATGTAGAAGAGGGAGAAGAAGAGGAAGAACAAAAATACGAAGAAGAAGAAGAGAAAGAAGACACAAAGATGAGCAAGAGAAATAAAAGATGAAGAAGTAGAAAAAGCAGAAAAAGAAGATGAACAAGAAGGAATCAGTCGGAGGGCCCGACTAGGAATACCTGAACCCGCCTATCGGCGGATTTAATATTCAAAGTTTATATATAATTTTAAATTAAATTAAAAAATTAAAAAAAAAAAGGATTAAGTAACTTGCATAAAAAAAGTTGACGTTAGCTAGAGAATCGAACCCGAGACTTTATGTCGGCGATATCGCTTCACAACACAGCGTTGAGTACTAAAGTGAGATAGGAATTCTAAGTAAAGTTATGAGCTATGAGCTATGCTACTGACTGTGAACTTTGTGAAATTCATCCTCAATTTTCTTTGTTGTTGTTGTTATGAATTCTTCGAATTTTCAGAGCTTCTTCTGTACACACGCACACGCATACGCTCTGCTTACTGCGCAGTTTGTCAGCGACTGCGTGCGCCAATATGTGCGTGTTTGGGAAACTAAATGCTTAATAACTTTTTTTGTAGATCGACTTTTTTCATCAAACTTGCGCAGCGTAATTATATATTCATATGCGTGTTGTGCAAAAGCACAAGTCTCTAGTTTTGAATAAGTGTTTTGAAATTGGGGAAGGGGGCGTGGATCAAAATTTAACAATAATCAGATTGTTAAGAGTCCCTTAAGCTAAATACAAGATTTGGAGTTTACCTATAAAGATGTAGAAGATATAATTTCAAAACTGAAAATCATTTGTTTTTAATGATAAAAAAAGAACGAGAAAAGTTATCGATTTTAAAACAATCGACTGCGGTAATATACAGATTAAAAAAAAAAGTTCAAGTCTCTAGCTATTATAGGTTCTGAGGTCCACGCGTTCAAACATACGGACAGACGGACAGACGGACAGACAGACAGACGGACAGGGCTAATCGATTTGGCTTGTCGTCTGATAAAAATTATATACTTTATGGGGTCTGCCACGCCTCCTTCTGCCTGTTACATACATTTGGGCTGCAACAAAACCAATATACCCTGATTACACATTTTTAATGGGATGAGGAGGAGAAAGATGAAGAGAAAGAAAGAAGAAGAAAAAGATGAGGAAGAAGAGAAAAAGAAAGAACAAGAGATGAAAGAAGAAAAAGAGAAAGAATAAGAGAAAGAAGAAGACAAAGAAGAAGAAGATGAAAAAGAAGATGAGGAAGAGAAAAAAAAGATGAAGGAGTAGAAGGAGCAGAAAAAAAAAGATGAAGAAGAAGAGAAAAAAAGAAGAAGAAGAGGATTTTGGGGAAAACGAAAAGGAAGAAAAATAAGGAGTAATAAGATGAAAAAGATCAAGAAACGGAAGATGAAAAGGAATAAGAAGCGAAAGAAGAAGAGGAAGAAGGAAAAGCAGAAGAAGAAGATGAAGAAGAAAGGGAAGAAGAAGAGCGAGAAGAAGAAGAAGAAAAAGAAGATAAAGACGAAGAAAAAGAAGATGAAGACGAAGAAAAAAAAGAAGAGGAGAAATAAGAAGAGAAAGAAGATGAGGAAGAAGAAGAGGAAGAAGACAAATGCGAAGAAGGAGACAAGGAATAGAAGAGGAAGAAAAGAACAAAAAGAAGAAAAAGAAGAAGAGGAAAAAAAGACGAAGAAGAAAAAAAGGAAGAATAATAAGAAGAAGAAGCAGATGACGAAGAAGAAAAAGAGAAAGAAGAAGAAAAAGAAAAAGAAGAAGAAGAGATAAAACAAGAAGAAGAAGAAGAAGAAAAAGTATATGAAGACGAAGAAAAAGAAGATGAAGACGAAGAAAAAGAAGAAGAAGGGAAATAAGAAAAGAAATAAGATAAGAATAAGACAAGGAAGAAGAAGAAGAGGAAGAGAGGAAGAAGAAAAAGAAGAAGAAAAGGAGAAAGAGAAAAGAAGAGGAAGAGGAAGAGGAATATGTAGAAGAGGAGAAGAAGAAGAAGAGGAAGAACAAAAAAGACGAAGAAGAAGACGAGAAAAAGTAACGAAAGATGAGGAAGAGAAATAGAAGATGAAGAAGTAGAAGAAGCAGAAAAAGAAGATGAAGAAAACGAAGGAGAAAGATGAAGAGAAGAAAGACAAGAAGAAGAAAATATAATAGAATGAAAAGAACAAGAGTGAAAGAAGAAAAAGAGAAGAACAAGAGAAAGAAGAAGAGAAAAAGATGAAGAAAAGAAGAAAAGGAAGATGAGGAAGAGAAAAAGAAGATGAAGAATAGAAGAAGAGAAAAGAAGAAAAGAAGAAGAGAAAGAAGAAGAAGAAGTAAGACGAAGTAAAGAAAGAAAGACAAGAAGAAAAAATGAATAAAGAAAGAGAAAGAACAAGAGATGAAAGAAGAAAAAGAGAAAGAAGTAAGTGAGGAAGAAAAAAAGAGAAGAATAAAAAAAGGAAAGAAGAAGTGAAGATGAAAAGTTAAGTAACTGTAAAAAATTGACTCAGCTTAGAGAAACGAACCGAGACGCGGGTAGTTCAACACAGGGAGTATAAAGGAGAAGCGAATTTAAGTAAAGTTTTGAGCTATGAGTACTGGTGTGATTTTGAATTTCTAATTTCTTTGTTGTTGTTGTTTGATTCTTCGAATTTTCTAGAGCTTTGCTTTGTGCCACGCGATTTTACTTCTGAAAATTCAGGATAATACTTTCTTTGTGATTCGAATACAACTGCTGCTTATTAACTAGGTTCGAATGGATCTCGGATTTTGTTTATTTAATTAAAAGTGTTTAGGTTATGCAGCTGGAGCTGTAAATTGTTTATGTTAACATTTCTGTTTGGGTATGCTGTCAAGGTCTTGGAGCTTGAATGTTTATGTTTAAATTTGGGTAGTGCCTAAAGTGTTTAGGTTATGCAGCTGGAGCTCTAATTTTTATTTACAGTATGGGTATGCTGGGCTATTGGGACAATACCACTTAATAAGTGTCCACTATTCTGGTCGCACTTTTGGTTAATGGAGTTTTTACATTAATGTGGATTGCAAACCTTTGGTGTCAGCGGGAATTACGGGCAGTGATGCTAATGGCATAACTCCTCCCCTGTTAGAGTATGAATTCTCCTGAATTCTTTTTAAATTAATGTTAATATTTTGCCTTTTGCAGCGTAAGTATATATAAATGCTTAAACATATAAAAATGATTAAAAGTATTAATATAATGCCATTTGTTATCTTTTTTCGTATTTTAGTTCTGTGATTTCTTTTGAATTTTCAAAGTTTGTTATTGTTAAATGATCAAAATTAATAGTGTTTTTGTACGTTTGATTTAAAAGTTCTGTGGGATAAAAAATTTTTCGTAAAATTCTACTTTTTTATTGGAAAATGTTTCTTTTAAAATTTGTATCTTGCAATTTCCAAATTGTAGTATATTATTTCCGTTTAATAGAATATTTCTTTTGTCGCAATTTTGATATAGTTTTTCTTTTCTGGCATTTTTAATTATTAGTGTATCATCATCAATTTCTTCAATACTTGTAATATTATTAAATATAAATTTGCAATTGTTAGTAATGGTGCAACTTTTACTTAATTTTAGTTCCTTTAAAATTGTATTTGGTTTATATTCCAATGTTTTATTGTTAATCTCTATAATTAATAGGTTTTCTTGATCAATTTGAATATAATCATTGTTAGGCATTGGGATGAGTAGTTTCACATCAACATTTATATAATTTTTTGGAATTTTTATTACTATTATTATGCAATTATTTTTGTATTTCAGAATGCCCATACGAATTAATTTTAGTTTATAAAAGTCAATATCAAATTTATTTATTTCTTCTTCTGATAAGATTTCGGGTAGAATTATGTTATTCTTTGCAGAGGCTATATTTTCCTGAATATAATTAACTTTGAATTCAATATTTTTTAATTTTTGCATTTGGTCATTGTATAGAATTTTCATTAAGATTCTTTTATTTTGACTATTCATACTTGTAAGTGTTTCATTAATAATTATTCTATCATGTTTAATTGTTTTGGCTAAACTGTGTATTGTATCGTTAAAATGTGAGTTTATAACAATTTGTTGATTCATATTATTTATAATGTTATGATTATTTTGATCAATTACTTCGAGGTGTTCTAAAATATCTGTTCTGTCTTCGTCGTCCATGAGTCCAAAAAGCCATTTATATGTTGTTCCTGCTATGTTTAACAGTCCTCTTTTATTTCTACTATATGGTGTTATAGATTTGATTTTTTCTTTTATTAAATTGATTTCGGCTAATAAGTCATTTTTGTCTGTAATGTCAACTTCTTGTATGTTTGTTTCTATTTGTTTTAATATATTTAGAAGAGGGTCAATATTAATAATATGTAATATGATAATTGTTTCATTAACTATTTCCGTTGGATAGATTTGTATAGGTGCATATCCTGCACTTAATTGTATTGGTTAAATCTGTAACCTTGTTTGTACCGTAGACAAGTTGGGTAAAATGATGCACAAAATGATTAATATCTGTGAAATAGAAAAATCTTTGTCAAAGCTGCCAATCTGTTTCTTGTTAAGGCTTGTTAATTTCTTGTTTTAACGGTCTTTTGATATTACATTTGTGAATATTTTGTAATTCTGCAAATCTGAAATAAGGTTCATCCTTATGTCTAACTCTTTTATAGTTTTTAATCGCACCTTCCTGTCTTTCTTCATTATATTCTTCTCTTGTATTGTTTCTTTTGTTTATAATCATGTTCTTGTATTCCTCAATAGTCATTTTTAATTTACTTTTATCTTCTGTATTTTTAGCATAATTCGGTGTACATTTTATTGTTGAATGATAACGATTATTATAAACTGTTATTGCTAATTGTATTTTGGATTCAATGGATAGTTCATTATTTTCTATTCCTGCTATTATTTCAATTAATGTAGAATGTAATCTTTCAATATCAGCGTTTCCTGTATGTGAATTAGGCTTTGTATAATGTATTTCAATATCTTCTTTGTTTAAAAATTGTATAATATGTTCTGATCTAAATTCATTATCCATTATTATTTTCTGTGGTTTATTAAATTTTGCAAAATGTTCAATCATGATTTCATCTTAGTTCGCCAATTTCTATCTGTTATGTTATAAGCAACTGCAAATTTTGTGAGTTTATCTATAATTGTAACGAAAGATTTGTGTTTTATGTGAAATATGTCTAAATGTATAATTTGATTTTTAGTATCTGGTGTTTCTGTATATTGAAACTTAGGTCTTATGGGTTTTCTATCATATTTTATTTCTTTGCACTTTTTACAATTTGATATTATTAATTGAATATGGTCCCTTAGTTTTGGAAAATAGATTTTATCTTTTAATGAATTGAATGCCTCATTTATACCACTGTGTAATGAATCTTTTGAATGGTAAATTGAAATTTGTTTATGTAATTCTTCCTCAGTTGAAATTTCTTGGCCTCTTTTTGTACATTTGAAAAATTTTATATTTTTAGAGTGAGAGAAAATATTTATTAATATGCCTTGTATTTTATGATATTCTGAGTCTGGTACTTCTGAAAAAATTCCTACTGTTCCTTTTTCTATATTGTTTTGTAATTTTATTTCGATTTCATTTTCTGTATCTGCTGGATTTACTTCGATTATTTTTCTTCCGTGGTGTATATTAATATTATCTGTTGCTGAATACGTAATTATTATCTGAGTTTTATATTTATTAACAATATCGTTTTTTATATAAAAATGAGTTAATTCCTCTTCATCTGCTGAATGTTGTGTGTTTGTTATATCAAAATTAGATTCCTCTTTATTGTCTTTATTGATTAACTGACCTGTTTCTTGTCTGCTTAAAAAATCTGCTACTTTATTGTCTTTGCCTTTTAAATATGTAATATTATAATCAAATTCCTGAAGTTTTAAAATCCATCTTTGATGTCTAGCTGTCATTTCTTTTCCTTTGAATTTAGAATTTAAGTATTTAATAGGAGCATGATCTGTTATAATTTCAAATTTATTACCAATCAAATAATGTTTAAAATAATTTACAGCATGTACAATAGACAAAAATTCTTTATCAATTGTACTATAATTCTTCTCATGTTTGTTAAGTGTTCGTGAAACGAATGCAATTGGTTGTCCTTGTTGAGATAAAACTGCACCTATGGCAAAATCACTGGCATCAGTAGTGATTGTAAATGGTTTGTCAAATTCTGGATATTTTAATATTGGATGTGAGCTTATAAGAGTTTTAAGATTTTCAAATGGATCTATAAACTGTGGGTCATTTGTATTAATTGATATACCTTTTTGTAAATATCTTATCATTGGGTAAGCAATTTTGGAATAGTCTTTAATAAATTTTCTGTAAAATCCTGTCATTCCTAGGAATCCTTTTAATTGTCTTTCAGTTTTCGGCAATGGAATTTCTTTTATTGCTTCTATTTTTCTTGGGTTTGGTTTTAATCCGTCTTTTGTCAGAATATGTCCCAAATATTCCGTATGTTTATTCATAAAGGAGCATTTGTCTGGTTGTATTTTCAAATTATGATTTCTGAGTGTTTTGAAAATTTTTTCTAGAGCAACCTTATGTTCTTCTAGTGTTGTTGAAAATATTAAAATATCATCAAGATATACTACACAAATTTTGTTTATATATTCCCTTAATATTTCGTTCATTAAACGTTGGAAAGTAGCTGGAGCATTTTTTAACCCGAATGGCATTCTAACATATTCGTACAATCCCATTGGTGTTATGAAAGCGTCCATGATAGGTATTGGATACTTATCTGGAACGGTTACTTGATTTAATCGCCTATAATCAACACATATACGATATTTCTGAATTCCTGAGTTATCAATTTTTTCTTAATAACACATATAGGAGAGCTATATTTGCTTTTGCTTTTTCTTATTATTCCACTTTTTTCCATTTCAATTATTTGTTTTCTTACTTCTTCTTCATATTTTGGAGAAACCCTATAGATTTTTGAGTTTATAGGATGATCTGTAGTAGTTTTTATGTTGTGAACTATTGTGTTGGTATTAGTTAACTGATCACCTTCTTTAAGATATAATTTTTCATACTTTTTCGTTAGATTTTTTATTATCTGAATTTCCTCAACATTGAGGTCTTTTAGCTTAAAGTCATCAATTTCACCTACTTCCATTACACAAATATCTTCTGATAGTTTGGAAAGGAAAGGAATTTCGACTCCATTGCAAAGCTTTATTATTTGGTTTTTAAAATCTATATTTTCAAAGTTTCCTTGGATAAAATCCATGCCCAATAGAAAATCATACGATTTTTCCAGGGACATAACTACCCATCTTGTTCTTGCACAATCTACATATTTAAATTCACTTGGCACTTCTGTTTTAACTAAATAGTTGTCATTTTTTATTTCTCCATTAATAGTGTAAATAGTTTTTGAAAATTTTTCAAGTATTTTATATTTTGATTCATGCACATTTTTGGTGTTCAATATACTTATAGTAGATCCAGTATCCACTAAAATTAGAAAAGTATCTCCCTCAATTGTTCCTTTAATAAAAATTTTTCTTTTATCCGAGGCTAGTTGGTAAAAAACTCTTCCTGTTTGTTTTCGTTATTTGAATTGTTATTTACTTCTTCGTCATATAAATTGTCTACACTCATTGCTTCTGGTGGTGGTTGCTGATAATTTTGTGTATTATTTGCATTTTGATTTTGTCGAATATTTTGACTTTGCAGTCTGTTAAAGTTTTGATTTTGTCTTACGTTTTGGCTTTGTTGCTGTCTGTTATAGTTTTGGTTTTGTCTAACATTCTGACTTTGCTGCTGTCTATTATAGTTTTGCTTTTGTCTAACATTCTGACTTTGCTGCTGTCTATTTTGTCTTTGGTAATCATTATTTGGCTGATATTGTTCATTATTTTTATTATTATTTTCGTTAGAATTTCTGTTGTCTGTGTATCGTCTTGAGTTTTGGTTATTCTGTTCATTAAATTGTCTGTTATTATTGTTTGATGAATAGTCATTGTCTCTTTTTATTAATAGTTTTTGATTTAAATTTCCAAAATTTAGACCAATGAAATTTGAAAGTTCATTTCTGACATCTGTTAAAGTTGTTTTATTCATTAGGGCAATTGCCATTGGACCACATGCTACTTCTTTAACTCTTTGAATCAATAATCCACTTAGGATATCTACTAGTCTGCTATTATTCTCAAAGACCGAAAAATCAGTAATTTCCTCAACAATGATTCTTATTTTGTTATCAAGATCTCTTACACTTGTTACTCTTAGATTATTTATTTTCCAGGTTAGTCCCATTTGATCCGTTCTTGGTCTATAGTGATGTCGCAAACGAATTTTACATTCCGCCCAATTTGTTGGTGGATTAATATTAAGCATAGTTCTAGCCTGACCTTGAATTTTGGTGTTGAATATGACAGTGAAGACCTGATCGTTGTCATCATACTCCTCCATGATCTGATCCACTGTAGACACGAATCCATGTAAAGTTCCATCCTGGCCATTGAAAATCGGTCAATATCTCGTCTCCTTCTCGATGCAGTTCCTTTGAGTTGTAACTGGATTTCTGCCTTCACCTTCTCTTGCAATTATGACATTAGCTAATAATTGAATGCATTGCTGCATTTCAACTATTGGTTGTTGATTTGCCATTTTAAGTTATATATATATATATTTTTTTTTAAAGTTATTGTTTTGCATGAATTAAATTTATTGTTTCGTTGACTTGGATTACTTTCAAAGTTTCCACAATAATTGTTTTTATTCACACTTTTAAGAGAGAGAGTTCTGAGTCAGAGAGAGAGTTCTGAGTTTGTGAGAGTAAGACGTGTTTTTGTTTGCGCTCCGTACTTTTGATTATTTCTGTTCTTTAATTTGGTGTATATTTACACATTTTTTGTATATTGGTGATTATTGCATTTTTGGTTTGATACTGCCGTGATTTGTGCTTCTAAACATTGTGTTTTTTGTTTTATTTACAAAGTTTTGTGAGCGTCGGTGTATATCTAAATTGCAATTTTCGTTTTAGTATTTCTATTCTTTCGTTGTTCTTATTTGCTTTTCTGTTCTTTTTTTTAAACGCGTTACTGTGTGTGTTCGCTGTCGCTTGTTCACGCTCAGCTTTTTACACGGGTTAGTGTGTGTGTTCGCTGTCGCATCGCTCACGCTTAGCTTAGCGTTTTGTTTTTGTTTCTTGCGAAATTTATTGCGTTTGTAGTGCAGCTCTCTCCCGCTCTATTTTCTGTTTCTTCATCTACTAATTATTCTTTTGATCTTTGTAGTAGCTGAGTGTTGTTGCTTGTGATTTTTGTTTCTCTCAATCACAGTTAATCAACTCTTCGTCTTTTATCTTTTATTTTTTTCTATCTAAATCCGTTTGTATTTTTGTTTTGATTATCTCCTCTACTTGCCAATATGATTTGCTGTAAGAAATCATGTGCATATCACTGATTCTGCACAAATGCAATTTGTTGGGTGCTGGTTGTGCGAGAATCTAATGCTGCTGGCATCTCGGGGCGTGACTGTGATAGAGTCATGGCTGCTCCCAAAAGTGGGTGTGGTGGATTACGCTGGTCTTGCCCGGATTGTTTGGAAAAACAATTAAGTTTTTCCAAGATGTATAATTCTGTGCGGGTTCAGTATTCAAATCTGAGCAAATTTTCAAAACAGCTAAAAGAGGAACTAAAAGCTGGAGAAGATATTTTGTATCAGTATAAGTTTGATTCTCCGCTGAATACAGTGATTACTCCATCACTGCTAGTTCCTCCCTCCATTCAATTATCATCTCCTACCTTATCAACCCCTTGTCAAGAATTATCAATTCCAATACCTGATGATTCTGTTGTAATATCTGGGTCTAGTGTCAGCACAGACATTCAAAAGGCCACTAATAAAAAAGGTAAAGCTTCTCCGAGTGTTGCTCAAGCTAAGAACAACATTCAGTCACCGTCTCCTACACCGTCTCCTACTCCTATATTACCCCATTTATCTGTTGTGTCTCCTCGAAAGCAAGTTTTCTTATCTAGGCTTTCAACAGATACGACATGTGAGGCTGTGTCTGCTTTTATTTAAAGTAAAATTTCATCTAAAGTATTTATATCGAAGTTTAATTTTGCGACTCCTCGTGAAATTGCTTCGTTTAAAATCAATGTCCCAATTGAATTTTTCGATACAATATGTGATCCAAACTTTTGGCCACCTCATATTGTTGTACATGAATTCAAACCTAAGACTCGGAATAGAATTTCTCCAGTGTCTTTAAATCCCGTTTCGGTTAAACCTTCATCTGAGGCTGTATCAAAAAACTAAGTCTCTTTCCATCTTTTCCGCAGCTATCTATTATTTATCAAAATGTTCGCGGCCTTAATTCCAAATTAAAAAATCTATTTCTGCATAGCTGTAGTGTCCAATCTGAACTTATAGCCCTCACTGAAACGTGGTTAAGCCAAAATGTTTATAATAGTGAGGTTTTTTTCAAATAATTTCACTATTTATAGACTTGATCGCGCGTCTCGTAGAGGGGGTGGTGTTTTAATAGCTGTTACATCCCATTTCCTCTCTGAATCTTTTACATTCTCATCAATTCACAATGTTGAGATTATTGGAGTTAAAATAACTTTTCAGTCTTGTTCCCTATACGTTACTTGTTCATATATTCCTCCCTCTTCCGATTTACAAGTTTATAGTCATCATATATCTTGTATTAAAGAAATGTATGAATATGTTCAAGATAATGACTTATTTCTTGTGCTGGGTGATTTTAATATACCTAACACTTCTTGGGCCTCATTTCCTAATTCGGATTATCTTATTCCAACAATTGATCATTATTTTTTTGATGAATTGTTTAATCTTTCTATGTATCAGATGAACTCAATTTCTAATCATTTAAATCGTTCTCTTGATCTTGTTTTTACTAATGATGACGCCAGCATTAATGTTTTAAGATCATCCCCCTTTTGTATACCTGAGGATTTATATCATCCAACATTAGAGGTTTTAATACCTATTTACTGTCCACCAATTTTTACGCGCTCATCATCTAAAAAGCGTCGTTGTTGTAATAAATGTAATTGTGTTTTGCTTAATGATCTCATTAATGCAACAGATTGGGCTCCTTTATATGAGGCAGTTGATGTAAACTTAGCAGTTTCAACATTCTACAATACTTTAAATGCTATTCTAGACAAGTGCGTTCCTAAGTGTCTTCCCAAATCTCTTTCTAATAAACCTCCCTGGTTCACTTCGACTCTTTCAACTCTAAAAAATTTTAAATCTAAATGTTTTAAAAAGTTCAAAAAGTCGGGTTCGGTCGTTGATTAGTCTAAATACTCCTTAGCTAAGGCCAATTTCAATATTTTAAACTCTCGTTGTTATGAGAATTTCCTTATACGCTGTAAAAGGCAGTTTGCTCGTGATCCCAAAAGATTTTATTCATTTGTAAATTTGAAGCGTAAATCTTCTGGGTTTCCATCCTCGTTTTTCCTAGGTTGTGACAGTACTTGCAATGATCAAGATACCTCAGATCTATTTGCAAAGTTCTTCCAATCCACTTATTCAACTGCCATTTCAGAAACCAATTCTTTTCCAATTTTAAATTCTGAAATTAATGGAAATGCTATTATGGTTTCTAATATTTCTCCTGTCTCTCTTTTATCCGCTATGCGTACGTTGAAATCGTCGTTCTCTCCGGGGGCGGATGGTATTCCTAGTTGTGTGATTAAAGAATGCAGTGCTTCTTTGTGGTCACCTTTATTAAAACTGTTTAATTTGTCTCTTGATACCTCGGTATTTCCTTCAATTTGGAAAGAATCATTTATTATTCCTCTGTATAAAAAAGGAGGAAGATCTGATATTTCAAATTACAGAGGCATTGCCAAGCTTTCTGCTATTCCGAAGTTATTTGAAAAAATTATAACTTCTAATT
The DNA here is from genome assembly GCA_035045555.1 of Drosophila fulvimacula. Lineage (NCBI taxonomy): Eukaryota > Metazoa > Arthropoda > Insecta > Diptera > Drosophilidae > Drosophila > Drosophila fulvimacula. The sequence continues at coordinate 141,895 of JAWNOX010000140.1, forward strand.
TACAGCACTTTTGTAAATCCATTATTTCACCATCGTAGCATGGTTTTGTTCAGAATCGATCAACCTCGACGAACTTATTAGAATTTTCATCCCTAGTCAATGAAAGCTTTTTAAAGAAAATGCAAACAGATGTTATATACACTGATTTCAGTAAGGCATTTGACTCTGTTCAGCATGACATCTTGCTTCAAAAGCTTGACCATTTGGGATTTTCTCCTAAACTTCTATTTTGGATTGCTTCCTATTTAAAGGGTAGAACCCAAAGAGTTCTGTTGAGAACATCTATTTCGAAGGTCATATTTGTCTCTTCGGGTGTTCCTCAGGGTAGTCACTTGGGCCCTCTACTTTTCTCCCTATTTATAAATGACCTTCCCAGCTGTATTTCTTACTCTAGGATATTTATGTATGCAGATGATGTAAAACTCTGTCTCTCATACAAGAACTCAATAGATCATCTACGCCTACAGGATGATCTAATATCCTTTCAAAATTGGTGTAAAGCTAATCAGTTGCATCTAAATTGTTCTAAGTGTATGACAATGACTTTCTGTCGTACCACTCCATTTTTTGCTGATTACACAATCAACAATGTGTCCTTGCAACGTATTTCTACAATCAAAGATCTCGGTGTGCTCTTTGACTGTAAACTTAGATTCAATACCCATATTCTAACCATCGTTAATGAAGCCAAAAGTGTACTTGGTTTTATTAAACGATGGTCTAAAGAGTTTAATGATCCGTTTGTCACTAAACTTCTTTTTGTCTCGCTGGTACGTCCTATTTTAGAATATTGTTCTATTATATGGTCGCCACAGCAGAAATTGTATCAGGACCGTATTGAATCGGTTCAGAAGCAATTTCTTCTTTTTGCCTTGCGCAATCTAAACTGGGATGGTAACCTTCGTCTACCGTCTTATCGTAGTAGGCTTCTTCTTTTGGATCTTCCATCGTTAATCAATCGTAGAATAGTCTTGGGTATTACTTTTCTACATAAGTTGATTAACGGTAGTATTGATTCGTCTTCTCTTCTATTTCAAGTCAACTTCCTAGTTCCTTCCCGTGCTTCTCGTCACTTCTGTCCTCTTTATTTACCTATATGTAACTGTAACTATTCCTTATACAGTGCGTTTCGTGTTCTATGTACTAAGTACAATACTTATTTTCATGTATTTAGTTCTGAACTCTCTCTTTCCTTAATAAAATCTTCTCTTTTAGCATATTTCAGAGAAATCACACACACACCACAGTTGTGAGAATGCACCTATGCAATTCTCCTTACTTGTGTAGTGATTTCTCTTATCGTATTTTACTTTTTAAGATTTTTATTTTTTCTTATATTTTTATAACCTTTTTTTAACTTCTTCTATCTTGCTTAGTTTCAATGATATCACTAACCATATCTGGCTGTGATTTGGGGCATAGCTCGTCGGACCGGCAAATAAAACACCCCCATCGGGTTGGTGATATCATTGCTATATATTGTTAGTATTAGGCTTTTTCTTTTCCCTGTTTCTGTTTATAATTTTAATTTTGTAATTTTATAATTTGACTCACGAATGTTGTCAATTTCTTTATATAAATAAATAAATAAATAAATAAATAAATAAATTGTACAGTTTTTTTTATTGTTTCGTTGACTTGGATTACATCCAAAGTTTCCACAATAATTCTTTTCTGCACTTAGTTATTTGTAACAAACAATTTTTTTATTGTTTCGTTGACTTTGAGTTAATTTCAAATTTTCCACAATAATTGTCAAACTGTTGTTACTTGAGTACCGGCTGCGCCAATTATGTATGAACGTCTTTTTAGAGCGAATACATGTGCTTTATTTGAGTGTTAAAATAAAACTACTGCTTATTTAATTCTAGGTTCCGAACGAATCTCGGATTTTGTCTTATTTAATTAAAAGTGTTTAGGTTATGCAGCTGGAGCTGCTGCAATTGTTTATGTTAACAGTATTGGGTATGCTGGGCTATTGGGACAATACCACTTAATAAGTGTCCACTATTCTTGTGGCACTTTTGGTTAATGGAGTTTTTACATTAATGTGGATTGCAAACCTTTGGTGTCGGAGGGAATTACGGGAAGTGATGCTAATGGCATAACTCGCGTGTGTACGTAAACGTTTGGTAAACGTTTCATTTAATAACATAATGCATTTCATCTATTCATATGTACATATGTATGTATATTATATTGACTTTATTTAAGTTATATCAATGTTACTCTTATTTTATATAAATGAAAATATATACAGTATGTACATGTGTACATACATATGTATGTATATTGCAAGCAACGCATACATACACACGCACACGCATACGCTCTGCTAACTGCGCAGTTTACTCAGCGACTTCGCTGCGCCAATATGTGCGTGTTATGGGAAACTAAATGCTTAATAACTTTTTTTGTAGATCGACTTTTTTCATCAAACTTGCGCAGCGTAATTATATCATTCATATGCGTGTATGTGCAAAAGCACAAGTCTCTAGTATTTGAAATAAGTGTTTTGAAAATTTGGGCGAAGGGGGCGTGGCATCCAAAATTTAACAATAATCAGAATTGTATAAGAGTCCCATTAAGCTAAATACAAGATTTGGAGTCTCTACCTATAAAGATGTAGAAGATATAATTTTAAAACTGAAAATCGATTTCGTTTTTAATCGATAAAAAAGAAGGAGAAGAGTTATCGAATTTCTAAAACAAACTCGACCTGCGCGTGAAATACACGAATCTATAAAAAAAAAGTTCAAGTCTCTAGCTATTATAGGTTCTGAGATCCACGCGTTCAAACATACGGACAGACGGACAGACAGACAGACGGACAGGGCTCAATCGATTTGGCTTGTCGTCCTGATCAAGAATATATATACTTTTTGGGGTCTGCCACGCCTCCTTCTGCCTGTTACATACATTTGGGCTGCAACAAAACCAATATACCCTGATTACCCATTTTTAATGGGTTCAGGGTATAAAAAGGAGGAGAAAGATGAAGAGAAAAAAGAAAGAAGAAGAAAAAGACGAAGGAGAAGATGAATTAAAGGAAGAAGAAGAAGAAGAAGGAGAAGCAGAAGAAGAAGACGAAGAAGAAGAGAGAGAGAAGAAGAAGAAATAGAAGACGAAGACGAAGAAGAAGGAGAAGCAGAAGAAGAAGACGAAGAAGAAGAGAGAGAGAAGAAGAAGAAAAAGAAGACGAAGACGAAGAACAAGAAGAAGAAAAAGAAGATAAAGCCGAAGAAAAAGAAGATAAAGACGTAGAAAAAGAAAAAGAAGAAGAGAAATAAGAAAGGAAATAAGATAAGGGAAAAGAAGAAGAGGAAGAGCAAGAGGAAGAGGAAGAGGAATATGTAGAAGAGGGAGAAAAAGAAGAGGAAGACCAAAAAGAAGACGAAGAAGAAGACGAGAGAGAAGAAACGAAAGATGAGGGAGAGAAGTAGAAGATGAAGAAGTAGAAGAAGCAGAAAAAGAAGATGAACAAGAAGAAGAAGAAGAAGAAAAAGAAGAAGAAGAAAAAGACGAAGAAGAAGAAGAAAAAGAAGAGGAAGACGAAGAAGATGAGTAAGAAAAAGAAGAGGAAGATGAAGAAAAAGAAGGAGAAGAGAAATAAGAAAAGAAATAATATAAGAAATAGGATAATGAAGAAGAAGAAGAGGAAGAGGAGGAAGAGGAAAAAGGAGAAAAGAAAGAGAAAGGGCAAGAGGAAGAGGAAGAGGAATATGTAGAAGAGAGAGAAGAAGAAAAAGCGGAAGAACAAAAAAAAGACAAAGAAGAAGACGAGAAAGAAGTAACGAAAGATGAGGAAGAGTAATAGAAGATGAAGAAGTAGAAGAAGCAGAAAAAGAAGATGAAGAAAAAAGGAGGAGAAAGATGAAGAAAGGAAAGAACAAGAAGAAGAAAAAAAGATGAGAAAGAATAGAATGAGAAAGAACAAGAGATGAAAGAAGAAAAAGAGAAAGAATAAGAGAAAGAAGAAAAAGAAAAGAAGAAAAGGAAGATGAGGAAGAGAAAAAGAAGATGAAGAAGTAGAAAAAGCAGAAAAAGAAGATGAAGAAGAAGAGAAAGAAAAAACAAAAGATGAAGAAGAGGAAGAACAAAAAGAGAAGAAATAAGAAGAGGATAAAGAAGAAGATGGAGAAATGGAAGTAGAAGAAGAAAACGAGAAGGACGAAGAACGAAAAGAAAATGAGGAAAACGAAGAAGAAGAAGAAGAGGAAGAGGAGAAAGCAAAGAAGAAGAAGAGGACAGAGAAGAAGATAAAGAAAAGGAAGAAGAAAAAGAAGAAAAATATGAAGAAGAAGAAAAGAGCAAAAAAAAGATGAAGAAGAAGCAAAAGAAATGAAAAAGAGGAGAAAGAGACGAAGATGACGAAAAAAGGAATGGAGAAAAAGGAAGAACAGGAAGTAGAAGAAGAAGAAGAAGACGAAGGAGAAAAATAATTAAAAGAAGAAGAAGAAGAAATAGAAGATGAAGAAGAAGAGGAGCAAAAAGAATATGAAGAAGAAGAGGATATGAGGGAAAAGAAAAAGGAAAAGGAAGAAGCATAAGGAGTATAAAAGAAAAAAGATGAAGAAACGGATTATGAAAAGGAAGAGGAGGAAGAGGAAGAAGGAGAAGCAGAAGAAGAAGACGAAGAAAAAGAGGAAGCAGAAGAGAGAGCAGAAGATAAAGAAGACGAAGACGACGAAAAATAAAAAGAAGGTGAAAACGAAAAACAAGAAGAAGAAAAAGAAGATGAAGACGAAGAAGATGAGTAAGAAAAAGAAGAGGAAGATGAAGAGGAAAAGGCAGAGGAATATGAAGAAAAGGAAGAAGAAGGAGAAGAGACAAAAGAAGTAGTGCGCAGAAGAAGAAGAGAAACCAGAAGAGAAAGCAGAAAAACAAAAAAAAAGAAAAAGAAGAAGAGGCAGAAAAAAGACGAAGAAGCAAAATAAGAAAAATACTAATAAGAAGAAAACGATGATGAAGAAGAAAAAGAGAAAAAAGAAGAAAAAAGAAAAATAAGAAGAGATAAAACAAGAAGAAGAAGGAAGGAAAGAAGAAGGAAAGGAAGATGAAGAGAAAGAAAAAGAAGATGAAGACGAAGAAAAAGAAGAAGAAGAGAAACAAGATAAGAAATAAAATAAGGAAGAAGAAGAAGTGGAAGAGGTGGATGAAGAAGAAGAAGTAAAAGAGGAAGAGCAAGAGGAAGAGGAAGAGGAATATGTAGCAGAGGAGAAGAAGAAGAAGAGGAAGAACAAAAAGAAGACGAAGAAGAAGAAGACAAAGAAGAAACGAAAGATGAGCAAGAGAAATAAAAGATGAAAAAGTAGAAGAAGTAGAAAAAGAAGATGAAGAATAGGAGAAGAAAAATTAAGAGAAGAAAGAAGAAGAAAAAAGATGAGGAAGAAGAGAAAGAGAAAAAAGAAAAAATAAAAGAAGAAAAAGAGAAAGAATAGGAGAAAGGAGAAGACAAAGAAGATGAGGAAGGAGAAGAAGACAAATGCGAAGAAGAGGAACCAGAAGAGGAAGCAAAAAAACAAAAAGAAGAAAAAGAAAAAGAGGAAAAAAAGACGAAGAAGAAAAATAGGAAAAATAATAAGCAGAAGAAGCAGATGACGAAGACGAAAAAGAGAAAGAAGAAGAAGAGATAAAACAAGAAGAAGAAGAAGAAAAAGAAGATGAAGACTAAAGAAAAAATATGAAGACGAAGAAAAAGAGGAAGAGAAATAAGAAAACAAATAAGATAAGGAAGAAGAAGAAGAGGAAGAGGAGGAAGAAGACGAAAAAGAAGAGGACAAAGAAGAAGATGAAGAAAAGAAAGAAGAAGAAGAAGAAAAAAAATTTGAAGAAAGAGAACAAGAACGAAAAGAAGATGAAGAAGAAGCAAAAGAGATGAAAAAGAAGAGAGAGATCAAGAGAAAGAGCAAGAAAGAAGAAGAAAAAGAAGAAGATAAAGAAGACGAAGAAGAAGAAGTCGAAAAAGAGGAAGGGAAAAAGAAAAAGAGGAAGAAAAAAGACTTAGAAGAAATATAACAAGAATAATAAGAAAAAGAAGATGATGAAGAAAAAAAAGAGAATGAAGAAGAAAAAAAGAAAAAAAAAGAAGAAGAGACAAAAAAAGAAGAAGAAGAAAAAAAGATGAGAAAGAAGAAGAAGAAAGAAGAGAAGAAAAAAGAAAAAGAGGAATAAGAAGCGAAAGAAGAAGAGGAGGAAGGAGAAGCAGAAGAAGAAGACGAAGAAAAAGAGGAGAAATAAGAAGAGAAAGAAGATGTGGAAGGAGGAAGAAGAAGAAGAGGAACCAGAAGAGGAAGCAGAAGAACAAAAAGAAGAAAAAGAAGAAGAGGAAGAAAAAAATACGAAGAAGAAAATAAGAAGAATAATAATAAGAAGAAGATGATGAAGAAAAAAAACAGAATGAAGAAGACAAAAAGAGAAAGATGAAGAAGAGGTAAAAGAAGAAATAGATGAAAAAGAAGATGAATTAGAGGAAGAAGAAGAAGAGAAAAAAGAAGAAGACTAAGAAAAAGAGGAAGAAGAAGAGAGCAGAAAAAGAAGAAGAAAGGGAAGACGAAAAAGAAGATAAAGACGAAAAAAGAGGAGAAATAATAAGAGAAAGAAGATGAGGAAGGAGGAAGAAGAAGAGGAAAAGGAAGAGGAATAAAAGACAAGAAAGAAGAAGAAGAGTATAAATGCGAAGAAGGACAAGAGGAACCAGAAGAGGAAGCAGAAGAACAAAAAGAAGAAAAAGAAGAAGAGGAAGAAAAAAATACGAAGAAGAAAAATAAGAAGAATAATAATAAGAAGAAGAAGATGATGAAGAAAAAAAATCAAAATGAAGAAGACAAATAGAAAAAGATGAAGAAGAGGTAAAAGAAGAAATAAAAGAAAAAGAAGATGAGTTAATGGGAGAAGAAGAAGAGAAAAAAGAAGAGGAAAAAGATGAAGAAACGGAAGATGAAAAGGAAGAGGAATAAGAAGCGAAAGAAGAAGAGGAAGAAGGAGAAGAAAAAGAAGACGAAGACGAAGAAAAAGAAGACGTAGACGAAGAAAAAAAAGATGAAGACAAAAAAAAAAGAAGAGGCGCAATAAGAAGAGAAAGAAGATGGGAAAGAAGAAGAGAAATAATAAGAGGAGGAAGAAGAAGAAGAGGAAAAGGAAGAGGAAGAAGAACAAGATATATGCGAAGAAGGAGAGCAGAAGAAGAAAAAGAAGAAGAATAATAATAATAAGAATATGATGAAGAAGAAAAAGAGAAAAAAGAAAAAGGAAAAAAAAAAGAAGAAGAAGAAGAGGTAAAAGAAGAAGAAGAAAAAGAAGGAGAAGAAGGGAAAGAAAAAGGAGATTAAGAGGAAGAAAAAAAAAAAAGAAGAGAAATAAGAAAAGAAATAAGAAGATGAAGAAGAAGAAGAAAAGAAGAAAAGGAAGATGAGGAAGAGGAAAAGAAGATGAAGATGAAGAAGCAGAAAAAGATGATAAAGAAGAAGAGGAGGAGAAAGATGAAGAGAAGAAAGAACAAGAAGATAAAAAGATGAGAAAGAAGAGAAAGAACAAGAGATGAAAGAAGAAAAAGGGAAAAAAGAGGAGAAAGAAGATGAGAAAGAAGAGGAGAAAGAAGAAGCAGAAAAAGAATAAGGAGAAGAAGAAAAAGAAGATGAAAAAGAAGAAGAGAAAAAAAGAAGAAGAGCACATAGGGGATAAGTAAGAGGAAAAGGAAGAAGAATAAGGAGAATAAGAGGAAAAAGATGAAGAAATGGAAGATAAAAAGGAAGAGGAATAAGAAGCGAAAGAAGAAGCGGAAATAGAAGAAGCAGAAGAAGAAGACGAAGAAGAAGGGGAAGAAGAAGAGAGAGAAGAAGAACAAAAAAAGACGAAGACGACGAAAAAGAAAAAGGAGATGAAGACAAGGAAAAAGGAAAAGATGATGAGTAAGAAAAAGATGAGAAAGAGCAAGAGGAAAAGGAAGAGGAATATGAAAAATAGGAAAAAGAAGGAGAAGAGAAAGAAGAAGAAGATTAATGCGCAGAAGGAGAAGCGGAACCAGAAGAGAAAGAAGAAGAACAAATAGAAGAAAAAGCAGAAGAGGAAAAAAAAGGGAAAGAGCAAGAGGAAGATTAAGAGGAATGTGTAGAAGAGAGAGAAAAAGAAAAAGAGGAAGAACAAAAAGAAGACAAAGAAGAAGACGAGAAAGAAGTAACGAAAGATGAGGAAGAGAAATAGGAGATGAAGAAGTAGAAAAAGAAGATGAAGAAAAAAGGAGGAGAAAGATGAAGAGAAGAAAGAACAAGAAGAAGAAAAAAAGATGAGAAAGAATAGAATGAGAAAGAACAAGAGATGAAAGAAGAAAAAGAGAAGGAATAAGAGAAAGAAGAAGAGAAACAAGAAGAAGAAAAGAAAAAAGGAAGATGAGGAAGAGAAAAAGAAGATGAAGAAGTAGAAGCAGAAAAAGAAGAAGAGAAAGAAGAAGAAGAAAATGAAGAACAAGAAGAAGACGAAAAAAAGAAGATTAGGACAAAGAAGAAGATAAAGAAAAGGAAAAAGAAGAAAATTAACATGAAGAAGGAGAAGAAGAAGAAGAAACGAAAGAGAAGGAAGAAGATGCAAATGAAAGTGAAGGTTAGAAAGTTGAAGAAGAAGAAGAAGAAGAAGAGAAGAAATAAGAAGAAGAGGACAAAGAAGAATATGAAGAAAAAGAAGAAGAAGAAAACGAGAAGGAAGTGAAGAAAGAGAAGAAGAAGAAATAAAAGAGAAAAGAAGAAAGAAGATTAAGGAGAAGGGTACAAACAAGAAGATGAAGAAAAGGAAGAAGAAGAAGAAGAAAAAATTTGAAGAAGGAGAACAAGAAAGAAAAGAAGATGAACAAGAAGCAAAATAGATGAAAAAGAAGAGAAAGAGCAAGAGAAAGTGCAAGAAAGAAGAAGAAGAAAAAGAAGAAGAAAACGAAGAAGAAGAAGACGAAGAAAGGAAGGGAGAAAGAGGAAGAACAAAAAGAAGAAAAAGACGAAGGAAAAGATGAATTGAACGAAGAAAAAGTAGCAGAAAAAAAGATGAAGAAGAAGAAGAGAAAAAAGAAGAAGAGGATATAGGGGAAAAGGAAAAGGAAAAGGAAGAAGAATAAGGAGTACAAGAGGAAATAGATGAAGAAACGGAAGACGAAAAGAAGTGGAATAAGAAGTGAAAGAAGAAGAGGCAGAAGGAGAAACACAAGAAGAATACGGAGAGAGAGAAGAAGAAGAAAAAGAACACGATGACGAAAAAGAGGAAAGAGGAAAGAGGAAGAACAAAAAAAGAAAAACACGAAGGAGAAGATGAATTAAAGGAAGAAGAATAAGAAGAAGGAAAGGAAGAAGAAAAAGACGAAGAAGAAGAGAGAGAAGAAGAAGAAGAAAAGAAGACGAAAAACAAGAAGAAGAAAAAGAAGAAGAAGAAAGAGAAGACGAAAAAGAAGATAAAGACGAAAAAAAAAGAGGAGAAATAAGAAGAGAAAGAAGATGAGGAAGGAGGAAGAAGCAGAAAAGGAAGTGGAAAAGGAGGAGGAATAAAAGAAAAGAAAGAAGAAGAAGAAGATAAATGCGAAGAAGGAGAAGAGGAACCAGAAGAGGAAGCAGAAGAACAAAAAGAAGAAAAAGAAGAAGAGGAAGAAAAAAAAACGAAGAAGAATAATAATAAGAAGTAGAAGATAATGAAGAAAAAAAACAGAATGAAGAAGACAAATAGAAAAAGATGAAGGAGAGGTAAAAGAAGAAATAGAAGAAAAAGAAGATGAATTGAAGAACGCAGAAGAAGAGAAAAAAGAAGAGGAAGAAGAAGAAGAGGATGATATAGGGGAAAAGGAAAAGGAAAAAAAAAGAATAAGGAGAATAAGAGGAAAAAGATGAAGAAACGGAAGATGAAAAGGAAGAGGAATAAGAAGCGAAAGAAGAAGAGGAGGAAGGAGAAGCAGAAGAAGAAGACGAAGAAAAAGAGGAGAAATAAGAAGAGAAAGAAGATGTGGAAGGAGGAAGAAGAAGAAGAGGAACCAGAAGAGGAAGCAGAAGAACAAAAAGAAGAAAAAGAAGAAGAGGAAGAAAAAAATACGAAGAAGAAAATAAGAAGAATAATAATAAGAAGACGATGATGAAGAAAAAAAACAGAATGAAGAAGACAAAAAGAGAAAGATGAAGAAGAGGTAAAAGAAGAAATAGATGAAAAAGAAGATGAATTAGAGGAAGAAGAAGAAGAGAAAAAAGAAGAAGACTAAGAAAAAGAGGAAGAAGAAGAGAGCAGAAAAAGAAGAAGAAAGGGAAGACGAAAAAGAAGATAAAGACGAAAAAAGAGGAGAAATAATAAGAGAAAGAAGATGAGGAAGGAGGAAGAAGAAGAAGAGGAAAAGGAAGAGGAATAAAAGACAAGAAAGAAGAAGAAGAGTATAAATGCGAAGAAGGACAAGAGGAACCAGAAGAGGAAGCAGAAGAACAAAAAGAAGAAAAAGAAGAAGAGGAAGAAAAAATACGAAGAAGAAAAATAAGAAGAATAATAATAAGAAGAAAAAGATGATGAAGAAAAAAAATCAAAATGAAGAAGACAAATAGAAAAAGATGAAGAAGAGGTAAAAGAAGAAATAAAAGAAAAAGAAGATGAGTTAATGGGAGAAGAAGAAGAGAAAAAAGAAGAGGAAAAAGATGAAGAAACGGAAGATGAAAAGGAAGAGGAATAAGAAGCGAAAGAAGAAGAGGAAGAAGGAGAAGAAAAAGAAGACGAAGACGAAGAAAAAGAAGACGTAGACGAAGAAAAAAAAGATGAAGACAAAAAAAAAGAAGAGGCGCAATAAGAAGAGAAAGAAGATGGGAAAGAAGAAGAGAAATAATAAGAGGAGGAAGAAGAAGAAGAGGAAAAGGAAGAGGAAGAAGAACAAGATATATGCGAAGAAGGAGAGCAGAAGAAGAAAAAGAAGAAGAATAATAATAATAAGAATATGATGAAGAAGAAAAAGAGAAAAAAGAAAAAGGAAAAAAAAAAGAAGAAGAAGAAGAGGTAAAAGAAGAAGAAGAAAAAGAAGGAGAAGAAGGGAAAGAAAAAGGAGATTAAGAGGAAGCAAAAAAAGAAGAAGAGAAATAAGAAAAGAAATAAGAAGATGAAGAAGAAGAAGAAAAGAAGAAAAGGAAGATGAGGAAGAGGAAAAGAAGATGAAGATGAAGAAGCAGAAAAAGATGATAAAGAAGAAGAGGAGGAGAAAGATGAAGAGAAGAAAGAACAAGAAGATAAAAAGATGAGAAAGAAGAGAAAGAACAAGAGATGAAAGAAGAAAAAGGGAAAAAAGAGGAGAAAGAAGATGAGAAAGAAGAGGAGAAAGAAGAAGCAGAAAAAGAATAAGGAGAAGAAGAAAAAGAAGATGAAAAAGAAGAAGAGAAAAAAGAAGAAGAGCACATAGGGGATAAGTAAGAGGAAAAGGAAGAAGAATAAGGAGAATAAGAGGAAAAAGATGAAGAAATGGAAGATAAAAAGGAAGAGGAATAAGAAGCGAAAGAAGAAGCGGAAATAGAAGAAGCAGAAGAAGAAGACGAAGAAGAAGGGGAAGAAGAAGAGAGAGAAGAAGAACAAAAAAAGACGAAGACGACGAAAAAGAAAAAGGAGATGAAGACAAGGAAAAAGGAAAAGATGATGAGTAAGAAAAAGATGAGAAAGAGCAAGAGGAAAAGGAAGAGGAATATGAAAAATAGGAAAAAGAAGGAGAAGAGAAAGAAGAAGAAGATTAATGCGCAGAAGGAGAAGCGGAACCAGAAGAGAAAGAAGAAGAACAAATAGAAGAAAAAGCAGAAGAGGAAAAAAGGGAAAGAGCAAGAGGAAGATTAAGAGGAATGTGTAGAAGAGAGAGAAAAAGAAAAAGAGGAAGAACAAAAAGAAGACAAAGAAGAAGACGAGAAAGAAGTAACGAAAGATGAGGAAGAGAAATAGGAGATGAAGAAGTAGAAAAAGAAGATGAAGAAAAAAGGAGGAGAAAGATGAAGAGAAGAAAGAACAAGAAGAAGAAAAAAAGATGAGAAAGAATAGAATGAGAAAGAACAAGAGATGAAAAAAGAAAAAGAGAAGGAATAAGAGAAAGAAGAAGAGAAACAAGAAGAAGAAAAGAAAAAAGGAAGATGAGGAAGAGAAAAAGAAGATGAAGAAGTAGAAGAAGCAGAAAAAGAAGAAGAGAAAGAAGAAGAAGAAAATGAAGAACAAGAAGAAGACGAAAAAAAGAAGATTAGGACAAAGAAGAAGATAAAGAAAAGGAAAAAGAAGAAAATTAACATGAAGAAGGAGAAGAAGAAGAAGAAACGAAAGAGAAGGAAGAAGATGCAAATGAAAGTGAAGGTTAGAAAGTTGAAGAAGAAGAAGAAGAAGAAGAGAAGAAATAAGAAGAAGAGGACAAAGAAGAATATGAAGAAAAAGAAGAAGAAGAAAACGAGAAGGAAGTGAAGAAAGAGAAGAAGAAGAAATAAAAGAGAAAAGAAGAAAGAAGATTAAGGAGAAGGGTACAAACAAGAAGATGAAGAAAAGGAAGAAGAAGAAGAAGAAAAAAATTTGAAGAAGGAGAACAAGAAAGAAAAGAAGATGAACAAGAAGCAAAATAGATGAAAAAGAAGAGAAAGAGCAAGAGAAAGTGCAAGAAAGAAGAAGAAGAAAAAGAAGAAGAAGACGAAGAAGAAGAAGACGAAGAAAGGAAGGGAGAAAGAGGAAGAACAAAAAGAAGAAAAAGACGAAGGAAAAGATGAATTGAACGAAGAAAAAGTAGCAGAAAAAAAGATGAAGAAGAAGAAGAGAAAAAAGAAGAAGAGGATATAGGGGAAAAGGAAAAGGAAAAGGAAGAAGAATAAGGAGTACAAGAGGAAATAGATGAAGAAACGGAAGACGAAAAGAAGTGGAATAAGAAGTGAAAGAAGAAGAGGCAGAAGGAGAAACACAAGAAGAATACGGAGAGAGAGAAGAAGAAGAAAAAGAACACGATGACGAAAAAGAGGAAGGAGGAAAGAGGAAGAACAAAAAAAAGAAAAACACGAAGGAGAAGATGAATTAAAGGAAGAAGAATAAGAAGAAGGAAAGGAAGAAGAAAAAGACGAAGAAGAAGAGAGAGAAGAAGAAGAAGAAAAGAAGACGAAAAACAAGAAGAAGAAAAAGAAGAAGAAGAAAGAGAAGACGAAAAAGAAGATAAAGACGAAAAAAAAAGAGGAGAAATAAGAAGAGAAAGAAGATGAGGAAGGAGGAAGAAGCAGAAAAGGAAGTGGAAAAGGAGGAGGAATAAAAGAAAAGAAAGAAGAAGAAGAAGATAAATGCGAAGAAGGAGAAGAGGAACCAGAAGAGGAAGCAGAAGAACAAAAAGAAGAAAAAGAAGAAGAGGAAGAAAAAAAAACGAAGAAGAATAATAATAAGAAGTAGAAGATAATGAAGAAAAAAAAACAGAATGAAGAAGACAAATAGAAAAAGATGAAGGAGAGGTAAAAGAAGAAATAGAAGAAAAAGAAGATGAATTGAAGAACGCAGAAGAAGAGAAAAAAGAAGAGGAAGAAGAAGAAGAGGATGATATAGGGGAAAAGGAAAAGGAAAAAAAAAGAATAAGGAGAATAAGAGGAAAAAGATGAAGAAACGGAAGATGAAAAGGAAGAGGAATAAGAAGCGAAAGAAGAAGAGGAGGAAGGAGAAGCAGAAGAAGAAGTCGAAGACGAAGAAGAAGAAGAGAGCAGAAGAAGAAGAAAAAGAAGGCGAAGACGAAGAAAAAGGAGACGAAGAAAATGAAGACGAAGACGAAGAACAAGAAGACGAAGACGAAAAAAGAAGAGGAGCAATAAGAAGAGAAAGAACAAGAAAGAAAAACAAGAAGAAGAAGAGGAACAGGATGAGGGAGAGGAAGAGGAAGAGGAAGAGGAAGAGGAAGAGGAAGAGGAAGAGGAAGAGGAAGAGGAAGAGGAAGAGGAAGAGGAAGAGGAAGAGGAAGAGGAAGAGGAAGAGGAAGAGGAAGAGGAAGAGGAAGAGGAAGAGGAAGAGGAAGAGGAAGAGGAAGAGGAAGAGGAATATGTATGTGAACAGGAAGAAGAAGCAGAAGAAAAAAAATATGAAGAAGGAGAAAAAGAAGAAAAAAAATAAGAGGAAGAGGAAGAGGAAGAGGAAGAGGAATTAGAATATGTAGAAGAAGAAGAAGAAGATGATAAAGGGGAAAAGGAAAAGAAAAAAAAAAGAATAAGGAGAATAAGGGGAAAAAGACGAAACGGAAGATGAAAAGGAAGAGGAATAAGAAGCGAAAGAAGAAGAGGAGGAAGGAGATGCAGAAGAAGAAGACGAAGAAGAAAAAGAAGAAGAAGAAGAAGAAGAGAGCAGAAGAAGAAGAAAAAGAAGACGAAGACGAAGAAAAAGAAGACGAAGAAAACGAAGACGAAGACGAAGAACAAGAAGACGAAGACGAAAAAAAGAAGAGGAGCAATAAGAAGAGAAAGAACAAGAAAGAAAAACAAGAAAAAGAAGAGGAAGAGGCTGAGGGAGAGGAAGAGGAAGAGGAAGAGGAAGAGGAAGAGGAAGAGGAAGAGGAAGAGGAAGAGGAAGAGGAAGAGGAAGAGGAAGAGGAAGAGGAAGAGGAAGAGGAAGAGGAAGAGGAAGAGGAAGAGGAAGAGGAAGAGGAAGAGGAAGAGGAAGAGAAAGAGAAAGAGGAAGAGGAAGAGGAAGAGGAAGAGGAAGAGGAAGAGGAAGAGGAAGAGGAAGAGGAAGAGGAAGAGGAAGAGGAAGAGGAAGAGGAAGAGGAAGAGGAAGAGGAAGAGGAAGAGGAAGAGGAAGAGGAAGAGGAAGAGGAAGAGGAAGAGGAAGAGGAAGAGGAAGAGGAAGAGGAAGAGGAAGAGGAAGAGGAAGAGGAAGAGGAAGAGGAAGAGGAAGAGGAAGAGGAAGAGGAAGAGGAAGAGGAAGAAGAAGTGGAAGTGGAAGTGGAAGTGGAAGAGGAAGAGGAAGAGGAAGAGGAAGAGGAAGAGGAAGAGGAAGAGGAAGAGGAAGAGGAAGAGGAAGAGGAAGAGGAAGAGGAAGAGAAAGAGGAAGAGGAAGAGGAAGAGGAAGAGGAAGAGGAAGAGGAAGAGGAAGAGGAAGAGGAAGAGGAAGAGGAAGAGGAAGAGGAAGAGGAAGAGGAAGAGGAAGAGGAAGAGGAAGAGGAAGAGGAAGAGGAAGAGGAAGAGGAAGAGGAAGAGGAAGAGGAAGAGGAAGAGGAAGAGGAAGAGGAAGAGGAAGAGGAAGAGGAAGAGGAAGAGGAAGAAGAAGTGGAAGAGGAAGAGGAAGAGGAAGAGGAAGAGGAAGAGGAAGGGGAATAAAAGAAAAGAAAAGAAAAGAAAGAAGAAGAAGAAGAAGATAAATGCGAAGAAGGAAGAGGAAGAGAAAAAAAAACGAAGAAGAATAATAATAAGAAGTAGAAGATAATGAAGAAAAAAAAAGAAAAGAAAAGAAAAGAAAGAAGAAGAAGAAGAAGATAAATGCGAAGAAGGAGAAAAGGAGCCAGAAGAGGAAGCAGAAGAACAAAAAGAAGAAGAGGAAGAAAAAAATGAAGAAGAAAAATAAGAAGAATAATAATAAGAAGAAGATGATGAAGAAAAAAAACAGAAGGAAGAAGACAAAAAGAAAAAGATGAAGAAGAGGTAAAAGAAGAAATAGAAGAAAAAGAAGATGAATTAAAGAAAGAAGAAGAAGAGGAAGAAGAAGAAGAAGAGGAAGAAGAAGAAGAAGAGGATATAAGGGAAAAGGAAAAGGAAAAGGAAAAAGAATAAGGAGAATAACAGGAAAAAGATAAAGAAAGGGAAGATGAAAAGAAAAAGGAATAAGAAGCGAAAGAAGAAGAGGAGGAAGGAGAAGCAGAAGAAGAAGAGGAAGAAGAAGAGGGCAGAAGAAGAAGAAAAAGAAGACGAAGACAAAGAAAAAGAAGATGAAGGCGAAAAAAACGAAGAGGAGCAATAAGAAGAGAAAGAAGGTGAGAAAGAAGAAAAAGACGAAGAAGAAGGAGAAAAGAAGAAAAGGAAGATGAGGAAGAGAAAAAGAAGATGAAGATAAAGAAGCAGAAAAAGAAGATGAAGAAGAAGGGGAGAGAGATGAAGAGAAGAAAGAACAAGAAGAAGATAAAAAGATGAGAAAGAAAAGAAAGAGAAAGAACAAGAGATGAAAGAAGAAAAAGAGAAAAAAGAAGAGAAAGAAGAGAAAGAAGATGAGAAAGAGGAAGAGGAGGAAAAAGAAGAACAGAAAGAAGAAAAAAAAAAAGAGGAAGAACAGAAAGCGAAGAAATAAGAAGAAGAAGAAGAAGACAAAGAAGAAGATGAAGAAAAGGAAGAAGAAAAAGAATATGAAGAATGAAAAGAAGAAGAAGCAGCGAAAGGGAAGAAAGAAGATGCAAAATAAAGTGAAGAAGAGAAAGTTGAAAAAGAACAAGACAAGGATGAGAAGAAAGCAGAAGAAGAAGACAAAGAAAAAGATTAAGAAATGAAATAAGAAGCAGAAGAAGAAGAGAACGAGAAGGAAGAAGAACGAAAAGAAAGTGAAGAAAAAGAAGAGAAAGAAAAAGACGAAGGCGAAGAAAAAAAGAAGACGAGAAATAAGAAGAGAAAGAAGATGAGGAAGAAGAAGAAGAAGAAAACGAAAAAGAGGAAGGGAGAAAGAGGAAGAAGAAGAAGACGAAGGAGAAGATGAATTAAAGAAAGAAGAAGAAGAAAAAGAAGATGAAGACGAAGAAAAAAAGAAGTGGAGAAATAAGAAGAGGAGAAATAAGAAGAGAAAGAAGATGAGGAAGAAGCAGAAGAAGACGAAGTAGGAGAAGAAGACAAAAAAGAAAAAAAAAAGAAGAAAAGGAAGATGAGGAAGAGAAAAAGAAAATGAAGAAGTAGAAAAAGCAGAAAAAGAAGATAAAGAAGAAGAGGAGGAGAAAGATAAAGAGAAGAAAGAACAAGAAGAAGAAAAAAAGTAAAAAGATAAGAAAGAGAAAGAACATGAGATGACAGCAGAAAAAGAGAAAGAAGGTGAGAAAGAAGAAGAAGAGGAAGAGGAGGAAGAAGAAGAGAAAGAAGAAGAGAAAGACAAAGAGAAAAAAGAAGAGGAATAAGAAGCTGAAGAAGAGGAAGAACAAAAAGAGAAGAAATAAGAAGAGGGCAAAGAAGAATGTGAAGAAAAGGAAGAATATAAAGAAGGAGAAGAAGAAGAAGAAGCGAAAGGGAAGGAACAAGATGCAAAGGAAAGTGAAGAAGAGAAAGTTGAAAAAAAAGAAGAAGAAGAGGAAAAGAAGAAAGAAGAAGAAGAAGAGGACAAAGAAGAAGATGAAGAAATGGAAAAAGAAGAACAGAACGAGAAGGAAGAAGAACGAAAAGAAAGTGAAGAAAAGGAAGAGAAAGAAGAAGAAGAAGGAGAGGACAAAGAAGAAGATGAAGAAAAGGAAGAAGAAGAAATTTGAAGAAGGAGAACAAGAAAAAAAAGAATATGAAGAGAGATGAAAAAGAAGAGAAAGAGCACGAGAAAGAGCAAGAAAGAAGAAGAAGAGAAAGAAGAGGAGAAAGAAGATAAAGAAAACGAAAAAAAGTAAGGGAGAAAAGGAAGAACAAGACGAAGAAGAAGAAGAAGACGACGAAGGAGAAGATGAATTAAAGAAAAAAGAAGAAGAGTAAAAGGAAGATGAAGAAGAAGAGGAGAAAAAAGAAGAAGAATAAGGAGAATAAATAGAAAAAGATGAAGAAATGGAAGAGGAATAAGAAGCGAATGAAGAAGAGGAAGAAGGAGAAGCAGAAGAAGAAGACGAAGAAGAAGAGGAAGGTGAAGAAAAAAAAGATGAAGACGAAGAAAAAAAAGAAGAAAAAGAAGAGGAGGAAAAAGAAAAAGAGGAAGAGGAAGAGGAAAAGGAAGAGGAATATGAAAAAAAGGAAGAAGAAGAAGAGGAAGAAGAAGAAGAAGAGGAAGAAAAAGCAGATAAATGCGAAGAAGGAGAAGAGAAAGCAGAAGAACAAAAAGAAGAAAGAGAAGAATAGGAAGAAAAAAAGACAAAGAAGAAAAATAAGAAGAATAATAATAATAAGAAGAAGATGATGAAGAAAAAAAAAAGAAAGAAGAAGAAGAGTTAAAAGAAGCAGAAGAAGAAGAAGGAGAAAAAGAAGATGAAGAAGAAGAAAAAGAAGATGAAGACTGAGGAAAAAATATGAACGCGAAGAAAAAGAGGAAGAGAAATAAGAAAAGATATAAGATAAGGAAGAAGAAGAAGAGGAAGAGGAGAAAAAAGAGGAAGAAAAAGAGGACAAAAAAGAAGATGAAGAAAAGGAAGAAGAAGAAAAAGAATATGATGAAGGGGACGATGAAGAAGAAGCGAAAGAGAAGAAAGAAGATGCAAAAGAAAGTGAAGATGAGAAAGTAGAAGAAGAAGAAGAAGAAGAAGAAGAAGAAGAAGAAGAAGAAGAAGAAGAAGAAGAAGAGGAGAAAGAAAAAACGAAAGGTGAGGAAGAGAAAAAGAAGATGAAGAAGTAGAAGAAGCTGAAAAAGAAGATGAAGAAGAAGAGGAGGAGAAATATGAAGAGAAGAGAGAACAAGAAGAAGAAAAAAGATAAAAAGATGGGAAAGAGAAAGAACAAGAGATGAAAGAAGAAAAAGAGAAAGAAGAAGAGAAAGAAGAAGAAGAGGAAGAAGAAGAAGAGGGAGAGGAGGAAGAAGGAGAAGAAAAAGAAGAAAATAAAGAAGAAGAGAAAATAGACGGAAAGAAGAAGACGAAAAAAGGAAGGGAGAAAGAGGAAGAACAAGAAGAAGAAGAAGAAGAAGAAGAAGGCGAAGGAGAAGAAGAAGAGAAAAAAGAAGTAGAAGAAGAGGATATAGTGGATAAGGAAAAGGAAGAAGAATAAGAAGAAAAATATGAAGAAACGAAAGATGAAAAGGAAGAGGAGAAGCAAAAGAAGAAGAGGAATAAGGAGAAGCAGAAGAAGAAGACGAAGAAGAAAAGGAAGAGGAGAAATAAGAAGATGAGGAAGAAGACGAAGCAAAAGAGGAAGAGGAGAAAGAAGAAGAAGAAGAAGAGGAATATGAAGAAAATGAAAAAGAAGAATAATAATAAGAAGAAGATGATGATGAAAAAGAAAAAAAGAAAGAAGAAGAAAAAAAAAGCCGAAGAAGAAGAAAACGAAGATGAAGACGAAGAAAAAGAAGAAGAAGAGAAATAAGAAAAGAAATAAGATGAAGAAGAAGAGGCAGAGGAAGAGGAATATGTAGAAGAAGGAGAAGAAGAAGAAGAGGAAGCACAAAAAGAAGACGAAGAAGAAGAAAAGAAAGAAAAAACGAAAGGTGAGGAAGAGAAAAAGAAGATGAAGAAAGAACAGAAAAAGAAGATGAAGAAGAAGAGGAAGAGAGAGAAGAAGAAGAAGAGGAAGACGAATATGAAGAAAAGGAAGAAGAAGACTAATAGTAATAAAAAGAAGATGATGAAGAAGAAAAAAAGAAAGAAGAAAAAAAAAAAAGAGATATAAGAAGCAGAAAAAGAAGAAGAAGAAAGAGAAGATGAAGACGAAGAAAAAGAAGAAGGAAACGAAAATGAAGGCGAAGAAAAAAATAAGTGGAGAAATAAGAAGAGGAAGAAGATTAGGAAGAAGAAGAGGAAGATGAGGAAGAAGAAAAAGAGGAAGAGGAAAAGGAAGAAGAAGAAGAAGAGGAAGAAGAAGAAGAAGAGGAAGAAGAAGAAGATAAATGCGAAGAAGGAGAAGAGGAACCAGAAGAGGAAGCAAAAGAAAAAAAAGAAGAAAAAGAAGAAGAGGAAGAAAAAAGACGAAGAAGAATAATAATAAAAAGAAGAATAAAAAGGAAGAAGAAGAGATAAAAGAAGTAGAAGAAGAAGAAAAAAAAATTAAGACGAAGAAAAAGAAGAAGAAGAGAAATAACAAAAGAAATAAGATGGAGAAGAAGTGGAACAGGAGGAAGAAGAAAAATAAGAAGGGGAAGGGGAACACGCATAGAGGGAGAAGAAGAAGAAGAGAAAGAAGAAACGGAAGAAGAAGAAGAGAAAGAAGAAACGACAGATGAGGAAGAGAAAAAGAAGATGAAGAAGTAGAAGAAGCAGAAAAAGGAGATGAAGACAAAAAGGGGAAGAAAAATGAGGAGAAGAAGAAGAAAAATAGATATAATTAAGAGAAAGAGAAAGAAGAGATGAAAGAAGAAAAAAAGAAAGAAGATGAAGAAGAGGAAGAACAAAAAGAGAAAAAATAAGAAGAGGACAAAAATAAGATGAAGAAATCGAAGAAGAAGAAGAGAACGAGAAGGAAGACGAACAAAAAGAAAGTGAAGAAAAAGAAGAGAAAAAAGAAGAATAAGAAGAATAAGAAGAGAAAGAGAAGAAAGAAGAAGAAGAAGAAGAGGACAAAGAAGAAGAAGAAGAAGAAAAAATATGAAGAAGGAAAGAAGAAAAAAAGAAGATGAAAAAGCAGCAGAAGAGATGAAAAGGAAGAGAAAGAGCAAGAGAAAGAGCAAGAAAGAAGAAGAAGAGAAAGCAGAAGAGGAAGAAAAAGACGAAGGAGAAGAAGAATTTAAAGAAGAATGAGAAGAAGAAAAAAAGAAGATGAAGGAGAAGAAGGGCAGAAATATGAAGAGAAGAGAGAACAAAAAGAAAAAATAAAGATAAAAAGAAAAGAAAGAACAAGAGATGAAAAAAGAAAAAGAGCAAGAAGATGAAGATGAAGGAGAAGATGATATTGGGGAAAAGGGAAAGGAAAGAGAAAAGGAAGAAGAATAAGGAAAATAAGAGGAAAAAGATGAAGAAATGGAAGATGAAAAGGAAGAGGAATAAGAAGCGAAAGAAGAAGAGGGAGAAGTAGAATCAGAAGAAGAAGAAGAAGAAGAAGAGAAAGAAGAAGAGAGAGGACAAAAAGAAGAAAAAAAAGACAAAGACGAAGAAAAGGAAGATAAAAACGAAGATAAAGAAAATGAAGCCGAAGAAAAAAAAAGAGGAGAAATAAGAAGAGAAAGAAGATGAGGAAGAAGAAGAAGAAGAAGGCAAATGCGAAGAAGGAGAAGAGGAGCCAGAAGAGGAAGCAAAAGAACAAAAAGATGAAAAAGAAGAAGAGGAAAAAATAGACGAAGAAGAAAAATAAGAAGAATTAAGCTAAATACAAGATTTGGAGTCTTTAACTATAAAGATGTAGAAGATATAATTTTAAAACTGAAAATCGATTTTGTTTTTAATCGATAAAAAAAGAACGAGAAGAGTTATCGAATTTTTAAAACAAACTCGACCTGCGCGTGATATACACGAATCTATAAAAAAAAGTTCAAGTCTCTAGCTATTATAGGTTCTGAGATCTACGCGTTCAAACATACGGACAGACGAACAGACGGACAGACGGACGGACAGACAGACGGACAGACGGACAGGGCTCAATCGACTCGGCTTGTCGTCCTGATCAAGAATATATATACTTTATGGGGTCTGCCACGCCTCCTTCTGCCTGTTACATACATTTGGGCTGCAACAAAACCATTATACCCTGATTACCCATTTTTAATGGGTTCAGGATATAAAAAAAAGAAAAAGAAGAAGAAATAGCATGAAGAAGAAGAAAATAAAGAAAAAGAGAAACAAGAAGACGAATACGAAGATGAAGAAGAAGATGAACAAAAAGAGAAGAAATAAGAAAAAGAAGAAGAAGAAGAGGAAGCGAAAAAGAAGGAAGAAGATGCAAAAGAAAGAGAAGAAGCGAAAGTTGAAGAAGAAGAAGAAGAGGAAAAGAAAAAAGAAGAGAACAAGGAAGAAGAAGTAATAGAAGAAGAAAACGAAAAGGAAGATGAAGACGAAGAAAATGAAGAGAAATCAGAAAAGAAATAAGATGAGGAAGAAGAGGAAGGGGAGGAAGAAGAAGAAGAAGAAGAAGATCAAGAGGAAGAGGTTGAGGAATACGTAAAAGTGGGAGAAGAAGAAGAAGACGAAGAAGAAGAAGAGAAAGAAGAAACGAAAGATGAGGAAGAAAAAAGAAGATGAAAAAGTAGAAGAACCAGAAAGAGAAGGAGGAGAAAGATGAAGAGAAGCAAGAAGAAAAAGATAAGAAACAGTACAAAGAGAAAGAACAAGAGATGAAAGAAGAAAAAGAAAATGAATAAAAAAAAATATGAAGGAGAAAAAGTAAAAAAAGAAGATGAAGACGAAGCAAAAAAGGTGAAAAAGAAGGGAAAGAGCAAGAAAGAAGAAGAAGAGAGAGAAGAAGAAGACATAAAGAGAAAGGGAGAAAAAGAAGAAGACGAAGGAGAAGATGAATTAAAGGAAGAAGAAGAAAATGAAGAAGATGAATTAAAGGAAGAAGAAGAAAATGGAGATGACGAAGATGAAGAAGAAGAAGAGAAAAAAGAAGAAGAAGATGATATAGGGGAAAATTAAAGGGAAAAGGAAGAAGAATAACGAAAATAAGATGAAAAAGATGAAGAAATGGAAGATGAAAAGGAAGAGGAATAAGAATCGAAAGAAGAAGAAGGAGAAGGAGAAGCAGGAGGAGAAGACGAAGAAGAAGAGGAAGAAGAAGAGAGAGGACAAAAAAAGAAGAAAAAGACGAAGACGAAGAAAAAGAAGATAGAGACGAAGATAAAGAAGATGAAGATGAAGAAAAAAAGAAGAGGAGAAATAAGAAGAGAAAGAAAATGAGCAAGAAGAAGAAGAAGAGGACAAATGCGAAGAGGGAGAAAAGGAAGCAAAAGAACACAAGGAAGGAAAAGAAGAATTGAAAAAAAAGACGAAGAAGAAAATAATAAAAAGAATAAGGTGATGAAGAAGAAAAGAAAATAAAGAAGAAGAAGAGGAAGAGGAAGAACAAAAAGAACACGAAGAAGAAGAAGAGAATGAAAAAACGAAAGGTGACTAAGAGAAAAAAAAGATGAGGATGATGAAAAAGGAAGATGAGGAAGAGAAAAAGAAGATGAAGAAGTAGAAGAAGCAGAAAAAGAAGATGAAGAAGAAGAGAAAGAAGAAGAAGAAGATGAAGACGAAGATAAAGAGAAAAAAGAACAAGAAGAAAAAAAGATTGAAATAAGAGAAAGAGAAAGAACAAGAGATGAAAGAAGAAAAAGAGAAAGAAGAAGAGAAAGAAGAAGAAGAAGATTAAGAAAGAAAAAAAAGAAGAAGAATAAGAAGAAGAAGAAGAGGAAAAAGAAGAAGATGAAGACGAAGAAAAAAAGAATTGGAAAAATAAGAAGAGAAAGAAGATGAAGAAGAAGGGAAAAAAAGAAGAAGAAGAGGACATAGGGGATAAGGAAAAGGAAAAGAAAGAAGAATAAGAGGAAAAAGATGAAGAAACGGCAGATGAAAAGGAAGAGGAATAAGAAGCGAAAGAAGAAGAGAAAGAAGGAGAAGAAAAGAAGAAAAGGAAGATGAGGAAGAGAAAAAGAAGATGAAGAAGTAGAAGAAACAGAAAAAGAAGATGAAGAAAAAAAGGAGGAGAAAGATGAAGAGAAGAAGAATGAACTAGAAGAAGAAAAAAAGATAGAAAGAAGAGAAAGAACAAGAGATGAAAGAAAGAAAAAAGAAAAAGAGAAAGAAGATGAGAAAGAAGAAGAAAAAAAAATGGTAACAAGAAGAGGAATAAAAAGATGATGAAGAGGAAGAACAAAAAGAGAAGAAATAAGAAGAAGAAGAAGAAGAGGACAAAGAAGAAGATAAAGAAAACGAAGAAAAAGAATATGAAGAAGGAGAAGAAGAAGAAGAAGCGAAAGAGAAGGAAGAAGATGAAAAAGAAAGTGAAGATGAGAAAGTTGAAGAAGAAGAAGAGAAAGAGAAGAAAAAAGAAGAAGAAGAGGACAAAGAAGAAGATGAAGAAATAGAAAAAAAGAAAAGAAAAGAAGAAGGATAGAACGAAAAGGAAGTAGAACGAAAGGAAAGTGAAGAAAAAGAAGAGAAAGAAGAAGAAGAAGAAGAGGTACAGAAGAAAGAAGAAGAAAAAGATGACAAAGAAGAAGATGAAGAAAAGCAGGAAAAAAAAGGATATGAAGAAGAAGAAGAAGAGGACAAAGAAGAAGATGAAGAAAAGGAAGAAAAAGAATATGAAGAAGGAGAAGAAGAAGAAGAAGCGAAAGAGAAGGAGGAAGATGAAAAAGAAAGTGAAGATGAGGAAGTTGAAGAAGAAGAAGAGGAAGAGAAGAAAAAAGAAGAAGAAGAGGACAAAGAAGAAGATGAAGAAATAGAAAAAAAGAAAAGAAAAGAAGAAGGATAGAACGAAAAGGAAGTAGAACGAAAGGAAAGTGAAGAAAAGGAAGAGAAAGAAGAAGAAGAAGAGGAAGAGAAGAAAAAAGAAGAAGAAGAGGACAAAGAAGAATATGAAGAAAAGGAAGAAGAAGAAGGAGAATAAAAAAATATGAAGAAGGAGAAAAAGGAAAAAAGAAGATGAAGAAGAAGCAAAGGAGATGAAAAAGAAGAGAAAGAGAAAGAATAAGAAAAAAGAAGTAGAGAACGAAGAAGAGAAAGAAGAAGGCGAAGAAGAAGAAGTGAAAGAAGAAAAGGAAGATGAGGAAGAGAAAAAGAAGATGAAGTGGAAGAAGCAGAAAAAAAGAAGAAGAAAAGGAGGAGAAATGTGAAGAGAAGAAAGAAAAAGAAGAAGAAAAATAAAATAAAAAGAGAGAAAGAGAAAGAACAAGAGATGAAAGAAGAGAAAGAGAAAGAACAAGAGATGAAAGGAGAAAAAGAGAAAGAGAAAGAGCACAAAGAGAAGAAATAAGAAGAAGAAGAAGAGGACAAAGAAGAAGACGAAGAAGGAGAAGAAAAAAATATGAAGAAGGAGAAAAAGGAAAAAGAAGATGAAGAAGCAAAAGAGATGAAAAAGAAGAGAAAGAGCAACAGAAAGAATAAGAAAAAAGAAGACGAGAACGAAGAAGAGAAAGAAGAAGGCGAAGAAGAAGAAGTGAAAGAAGAAAAGGAAAATGAGGAAGAGAAAAAGAAGATGAAGTGGAAGAAGCAGAAAAAAAAAGGAGGAAAGGGGGAGAAATGTAAAGAAGAAGAAATATAAAATAAAAAGAAGAGAAAGAACAAGAGATGAAAGAAGAGAAAGAGAAAGAACAAGAGATGAAAGGAGAAAAAGAGAAAGAGGAAGAGTAAAAAGAGAAGAAATAAGAAGAAGAAGAGGACAAATAAGAAGATGAAGAAAAGGAAGACGAAGAAGGAGAAGAAAAAAATATGAAGAAGAAGAAAAAGGAAAAAGAAGATGAAGATGAAGAAGAAGCAAAAGAGATGAAAAAGAAGAGAAAGAGCAAGAGAGAGAATAAGAAAAAAGAGAAGAAAAAGAAGAAGAGACAGAAGAAGAGAAAGAAGAAAAAGAAGACGAGAAAGAGGAAGGGAGAAAGAGGAAGAACAAGAAGAAGAAGAAGACGAAGGAGAAGATGAATTAAAGGAAGAAGAAGAAGGAGAAGAAGATGGAGAGAAAAAAGAAGAAGAAAAGGATATAGGGGAAAAGGAGAAGGAAAAGGAAAAGAAAGAAAAATAAGGAGAATAAGAGGAAAAAGATGAAGAAACGGAAGATGAAAAGGAAGAGGAATAAGAAGCGAAAGAAAAAAGGAAGAAGCGAAGAAGAGAAAGAAGACGAAGAAGAAGAAAAGGAAGGGATAAATAGGAAGAACAAGAAGAAGACGAAAGAAAAGATGAATTAAAGGAAGAAGAAGAACAGAAAAAAGAAGATGAAGAATAAGAGGATATAAGGGAAAAGGAAGAGGAAAAGGAAGAAGAATAAGAGGAAAAAGATGAAGAAACGGAAGATGAAATGGCAGAGGAATAAAAAGCGAAAGAAGAAAAGGAAATAGGAGAAGCAGAAGAAGAAGAGGAAGAAGAAGAGAGAGAAGAAGAAGCAGAAAAAGAAGACGAAGACCAAAGAAAAAAAAAAGAAGATGAAGGCGAAGAAGATGAGTAAGAAAAAGAAGAGAAAGAGGAAGAGGAAAAGAAAGAGGAATATGAAGAATAGGAAGAAGAAGGAGAAGAGAAAGAAGAAGAAGATAAATGCGCAGAAGGAGAAGAGGAACCAGAAGAGGAAGGAGAAGAACAAATAGAAAAAAAGCAGAAGAGGAAGAAGAAAAGACGAAGAAGAAATTAAGAAGAATAATAATAAGAAGAAGAAAATGGTAAAGAAGAAAATAAGAAAGAAGAAGAAATAAATAAAAAGAAGAGGAACTGATAAAAGAAGGAGAAGAAGAAGAATAAAGGAAGATGAAGAAGAAGAAAAAGAAGATGAAAACGAAGAAAAAGAAGGAGAAGAGAAATAAGAAACGAAATAAGATAGGAAATAAGATAAGGGTGAAGAAGAGGAAGAGGAGGAAGAAGAAAAAGAAGAAGAGAAAGAGCAAGAGGAAGAGGAAGAGGAATATGTAGAAGAGGGAGAAGAAGAAGAAGATGAAGAACAAAAAGAGGACGTAGAAGAAGACGAGAAAGAAGTAACGAAAGATGAGGAAGACAAATAGAAGATGAAGAAGTGGAAGAAGCAAAAAAAGAAGATGAAGAAAAAAGAAGGAGAAAAATGAAGAGAAGAAAGAACAAAAAGAAGAAAAAAAGATGAGACAGAATAGAATGCGAAAGAACAGGAGATGAAAGAAGAAAAAGAAAAAGAATAAGAGAAAGAAGAAGAGAAAGAAGAAGAAGAAAAGGAAATTGAGGAAGAGAAAAAGAAGATGAAGAAGTAGAAGAAGCAGAAAAAGAAGATGAAGAAGAAGAGAAAGAAGAAGAAGAAGAGGAGGAGAAAGATGAAGAGAATAAAGAACAAGAAGAAAAAAAGATAAAAATAAGAGAAAGAGAAAGAACAAGAGATGAAAGAAGAAAAAGAGAAAGAGGAAAAGAAAGAAGATGAAGAAGAGGAAGAACAAAAAGAGAAGAAATAAGAAGAGGACAAAGAAAAATATGAAAAAATGGAAGTAGAAGAAGAAAACGAGAAGGACGAACAACGAAAAGAAAATGAGGAAAAAGAAAAAGAAGAGGAAGAGAAGAAAGAAAAGAAGAAGAAGAAGGACAAAGAAGAAGATAAAAAAAAAGAAGAAGAAAAAGAAGAAAAAAATATGAAGAAGAAGAAAGAGGGGAAAAAAAAGAAGAAGAAGCAAAAGAAATGAAAAAGAGGAGAAAGACCAAGAAAGAAGAACAAGAAAAAGAAGAAGAGAAAGAAGACGAAGAAGACGAAAAAAAGTAATGGAGAAAGAGGAAGAACAAGAAGTAGAAGAAGAAGATGAAGACGAAGCAGAAGAAGAGCAAAAAGAATATGAAGAAGAAGAGGATATAAGGGAAAAGGAAAAGGAAAACGAAAAGGAAAAGGAAAAGAAAGAAGAATAATGAGAATAAGAAGGAGAATATGAGGAAACGGAAGATGAATAGGAAGAGGAATAAGAAGCGAAAAAAGAAGACTAAGAAGGCGAAGCAGAAGAAGAAGAGGAAGAAGAAGAGAGAGAACAAGAAGAAGAAAAAGAAGAAGAAAAAGAAAACGAAGAAAGGGAAGAGAAGAAAGAAGAAGAAGAAGAGGACAAAAAAGAAGATGAAGAAAAGGAAGAAGAAGAAAAAAACTATGAAGAAGGAGAAAAAGGAAAAAAAGAAGGTAAAGAAAAAACAAAAGAGATGAAAAAGAAGAGAAAGAGCAAGAGAAAGAGCAAGAAAGAAAAAGAAAAGAAAGAATACGAAGAAGAAGACGAAAAAAAGGAAGGGAGAAAGAGGAGGAAGAAGAAGAAAAAGAAGATGAAGGCTAAGAAAAAGAAGAAGAAGAGAAATAAGAAACGAAATAAAAGGAGGAAGAAAAAGAAGAGGAAGAGCAAGTGGATAAGGAATATGTAGAAGAGGGAGAAGAATAAGAAGAGGAAGAACAAAAAAAAGACGAAGAAGAAGAAGAGAAAGAAGAAACGAAAGATGAGGAAGATAAAAAGGAGATGAAGAAGTAAAAGAAGCAGAAAAAAAAGATGAAGAAAAAAAGGAGGAGAAAAATGAAGAGAATAAGGAAGAAGAAGAAGAAAAAAAGATGAGAAAGAAGCGAAAGAGAAAGAACAAGAGATGGAAGAAGAAAAATAGAAAGAATTATGAATGAAGGAAAAAAGAAGGATGACGAGAAGAAAGAACAGGAAGAAAAAATTAAGATAAAAAGAAAAGACAAAACAAGAGATGATCAAAGAAATAGAGAAAGAAGAAGAGAAAAAAGATGAGAAAGAAGAAGAAGAGGAATAAAAAGATGAAGAAGAGGAAGAACAAAAAGAGCATAAATAAGAAGAAGAAGAAGAGGACAAAGATAAAGATGAAGAAATGGAAGCAGAAGAAGAAGAAAAAATATGAAGAGTGTAGAAAAAGGAAAAAAGGAGATGAAGACGAAGCAAAGGAGATGAAAAAGAAGAGAAAAAGTAAGAGAGGGAAGAAGAAGAAAATGAAGACGAAGACGAAGAAAAATAAGAAGAATAAGAAGATGAATACGAAGAAGGCGAAGAAGAAGAAGAAGCGAAAGAGAAGGAAGAAGAAAAGTGAAAGAAAGTGAAGATGAGAAAGTTGAAGAAGAAGAAGAAGAGAAGAAAGAAGAAGAAGAAGAAGAGGACAAAGAAGAAGATGAAGAAATAGATGAAGAAAAAGAAGAAGAAGAGAATGAGAAGAAAAAGAGAAAAGAAGATACAAGATTAAGAAGAAGGGTACAAACAAGAACCAGAAGAAGAAAAAAAATTTGAAGAAGGAGAACAAGAAAGAAAAGAAGATGAAGAAAAAGCAAAAGAAATGAAAAAGAAGAGAAAGAGCAAGAAAGAAAAAGAAGAGAAAGAAGACGAAGAAGAAGAACACGCAAAAAGGTAGGGAGAAAGAGGAAGAAGAAAAAGAAGAAAAAGACGAAGGAGAAGATGAATTGAAGGAAGAAAAAGAAGCAGAAAAAGAAGATGAAGAAGAAGAAGAGAAAAAAGAAGAAGAAGAAAAAGAAGACGAAGACGAAAAAAAGGAAGGGAGAAAGAGGAAGAACAAGAAGAAGAAAAAGACGAAGGAGAAGAAGAATTAAAGGAATAATGAATTAAAGGAACTAAAGGAATAATAAGAAGAAGAAGAAGAAGGAGAAGCAGAAGAAGAAGAAGAGAGAGAGAAGAAGAAGAAAAAGAAGACGAAGACGAAGAACAAGAAGAAGAAAAAAAAGATAAAGACGAAGAAAAAGAAGATGAAGACGAAGAAAAAAAAGATGAAGACGAAGAAAAAGAAGAAGAAGACGAAGAAAAAGAAGAAGAGAGATAAGAAAGGAAATAAGATAAGGGAGAAGAAGAAGAGGAAGCGCAATAGGAAGAGGAAGAGGAATATGTAGAAGAGGGAGAAAAAAATAGGAAGACCAAAAAGAAGACGAAGAAGAAGACGAGAGAAAAAAAGAAACATGAGGAAGAGAAGTAGAAGATGAAGAAGTAGAAGAAGCAGAAAAGGAAGATGAATAAGAAGAAGAGGGGCAAAAAAGAAGAAGAAGAAAAAGAAGAAGAAGAAAAAGAAGAAGAAGAAAAAGAAGAAGAAGAAGAAAAAGAAGAGGAAGAGCAAGAGGAAAAGGAAGAGGAATATGTAGAAGAGGAAAAAGAAGAAGAAGAGGAAGAGCAAATATAAGTCGAAGAAGAAGAAGAGAAAAAGGAAGAAGATAAATGCGCAGAAGGAGAAGAGGAACTAGAAGAGAAAGCAGAAGAACAAAAAAAAAAGAAAAAGAAGAAGAGGCCGAAAAAAGACGAAGAAGCAAAATAAGAAAAATAATAATAAGAAGAATACGATGGTGAAGAAGAAAAAGAGAAAGAAGAGGAAAAAAATAAAAAGAAAGGGAATTGATAAAAGACGGAGAAGAAGAAGAATAAAAGGAAGATGAAGTGGAAGAAAAAGAAGATCAAAACGAAGAAAAAAAAGGAGAAGAGAAATAAGAAAAGAAATAAGATAAGGAAGAAGAAGAAAAGGAAGAGGAGGATGAAGAAGAAGAAGAAGAGGAAGAGCAAGAGGAAGAGGAAGAGGAATATGTAGAAGCGGAGAAGAAGAAGAAGAGGAAGAACAAAGAGAAGACGAAGAAGAAGAAGAAGATAGAGAAGAAACGAAAGATAAGCAAGAGAAATAAAAGATGAAGCAGTAGAAGAAGCAGAAGGAGGAGAAGAAAAGGAGGAGAAAGATTAAGAGAAGAAAGAAGAGGAAAAAAGATGAGGAAGAAGAGAAAAAGAAAGAACAAGAAATAAAAGAATAAAAAGAGAAAGAATAAGAGAAAGGAGAAGACAAAGAAGAAGAAGAACAGAAGAAAAGGAAGATGAGGAAAAGAAAAAGAAGGTGAAGAAGTAGAAGAAGCAGAAAAAGAAGATGAAGAAGAGAGAGAAGAAGAAGAAGAAGAAGAAAAAGAAGACGAAGAAAAACAAGATAAGACGAAGAAAAATAAGATAAAGACGAAGAATAAAGATGAGGACGAAGAAAAAAAGAAGAGGAGAAATAAGAAGAGAAAGAAGATGAGGAAGAAGAAGAAGACAAATGCGAAGAAGGAAAAGAGGAACCAGAAGAGGAAGCAAAAGAACAAAAAGAAGAAATAGAAAAAGAGGAAAAAAAAGACGAAGAAGAAAAATAAGAAGAATAATAAGAAGAAGAAGCAGATGACGAAGAAGAAAAAAAAAAGAAGAAGAAAAAAGAAAAAGAAGAAGAAGAGATAAAACAAGAAGAAGAAGAAGAAGAAGAAAAAGAAGATGAAGACTAAAGAAAAAATATGAAGACGAAGAAAAAGAGGAAGAGAAATAAGAAAAGAAATAAGATAAGGAAGAAGAAGAAGAAGAAGAGGAAGAAGAAGAAGAGGGCAAAGAAGATGAAGAAAAGGAAGAAAAATAAAAGAAAATAAAATTAATATGAAGAAGGGGAAGAAGAAGCTAAAAAGAGGGAAGAAGATGCAAAAGAAAGTGAATATGAGAAAGTTTAAGAAGAAAAAGAAGAAGAAGAAGAGAAGAAAGAAGAAGAAGAAGAAGAGGACAAAGAAGAAGATGAAGAAAAAGAAGAAGAAGAAAAAGAGAAAAGAAGAAAGAAGATTAAGAAGAATAGTCCAAACAAGAAGATGAAGAAAAGGAAGAAGGAGAAGAAGAAGAAAAATTTGAAGAAAGAGAACAAGAACGAAAAGAAGATGAAGAAGAAGCAAAATAGATGAAAAAAAAGAGAGATAGCAAGAGAAAGAGCAAGAAAGAAGAAGAAGAAAAAGAAAAAGAGAAAGAAGACGAAGAAGAAGAAGACGAAAAAGAGGAAGGGAAAAAGAAGAAGAGGAAGAAAAAAGACGAAGAGGAAAAATAACAAGAATATTAATAAGAAAAAGATGATGAAGAAAAAAAGAAAAAGAAGAAGAAGAGACAAATGAAGAAGAAGAAGAAGAAAAAAACAAATGAGAAAGACGAGAAAGAGAAGAAAGAAGAGAAAGAGAAGAAAGAAGAAAAAGAGGAATAAGAATCGAAAGAAGAAGAGGAGGAAGGAAAAGCAGAAAAAGAAGACGAAGAAAAAGAGGAAGAAGAAGAGAGCTGAAAAAGAAGAAGAAAGAGAAGACGAAAAAGAAGATAAAGACGAAAAAAGAGGAGAAATAAGAAGAGAAAGAAAATGAGGAAGGAGGAATAAGAAGAAGAGGGAGAGGAAAAAGAAGAGGAATAAAAGACAAGAAAGAAGAAGAAGAGGAGCAATGCGAAGAAGGAGAAGAGGAGCCAGAAGAGGAAGCAGAAGAACAAAAAGAAGAAAAAGAAGAAGAGGAAGAAAAAAATACGAAGAAGAAAAATAAGAAGAATAATAATAATAAGAAGAAGATGATGAAGAAAAAAAACAGAATGAAGAAGACAAAAAGAGAAAGATGAAGAAGAGGTAAAAGAAGAAATAGAAGAAAAAGAAGATGAATTAAAGGAAGAAGAAGAAGAGAAAAAGAAGAGGAAGAAGAAGAAGAAGAAGAAGAGGATATAGGGAAAAAGGAAAATAAAAAAAAATAATAAGGAGAATAAGAGGAAAAAGATGAAGAAACGGAAGATGAAAAGGAAGTGGAATAAGAAGCGAAAGAAGAAGAAGAGGAAGGAGAAGCAGAAGAAGAAGACGAAGAAAAAGAGGAAGAAGAAAAGAGCAGAAGAAGAAGAAAAAGAATACGAAGACGAAGAAAAAGAAGATGAAGACGAAAAAAAAAGAAGAGGAGCAATAAGAAGAGAAAGAAGATGGGAAAGAAGAAGAGAAAGAGGAAGAGGAGGGCGAAGAAGAAGAGGAAGAGGAAAAGGAACAGGAATATGAAGAAAAGGAAGAAGAGGAAGAAGAACAAGATAAATGCGAAGAAGGAGAAGGGGAAGCAGAAGAAGAAAAAGAAGAAGACGAAAAAGAAGACAAAGAAGAAAAATAAGAAGAATAATAATAAGAAGAAGATGATGAAGAAGAAAAAGAGAAAGAAGAAAAAAGAACAAGTAAGGAAACTTTAGTTGGAGGTGCCCGACTAGGAAATACCCTGAACTCCGCCTATCGGCGGCTTTAAATGCATTTCAAAGTTTGTATATAATTTTAAATTAAATTAAAAAATTTAAAAAAAAGAATAAGTAACTTGCATAAGAAAAGTTTTGGCGTCAGCTTAGAGAATCGAACCCGAGACTTTGTGTCGGCGATCATCGCTTCTACCAACACAGCCGTTGCAGTACATAGGAGTGAAATAGCGAATTCCTAAGTAAAGTTATTGAGCTACTGAGCTACTGAACTTCTGCTTAAAATTTATCCCCAATTTATCTTTGTTGTTGTTGTTATGAATTCTTCGAATTTTCTAGAGCTTCTGCTGCTGTTGCCACGCGCGTGTGTACGTAAACGTTTGGTAAACGTTTCGTTTAATAACATAATGCATTTCATCTATTCATATGTAAGTTAACACATCCGGCCTGACATAAGTCATCGGCTTAAATTCTGCATGGGCAGCACACGCGCAACTATGTTCCTGCTTGCCTTGCAATCGCTTCTCCGCTGACAACGCTCCACGCGCGGACGTCGTGACGTCTGAACTTGATCCATGCAGTATAATTGCTGACACAGCGATTATGGGTCAGGGCTAGCTTAGCATAAAAACATTTTGTACTTTTAGTTTTAGTCTTTTACGAACAATAAACAGAATCGGTCGATCAAAAATAGATATCTTATACTTAGTGACATCGCACAAGTAAAGAATCATATTAACTGGCGCCCAACTAGTTGTGAAAAAAAAAGAACTCAAACACCCTGAGCAAGAAATCAACATCGTCATTACGGCATTTGAGTTTGCAAGGAAAAAACACAAAAATCAACAAGTTATAAAAATAACTAACAAAGAAACACACAACAAATCAACAGCAAAAAAACCAACGAGATATAAAAAAAATAACTAAAACGAAAGCAGCAACAAAAATCTGCAACAAAAAATCAACAAGTTATATAAAATAACTAAAACAAAAACACAGAAAAATAATCAGCAAAAAAATCAAGAAGCTATAAAGAAAAACTAAGCTAGAAGAGACTAACAGAAGAAACCAACAATAATTCCAAAGTTAGTGATAGTGATAGTGAGTTAGAAGATTTAGTGAAAGATTTTAAAGAAAAATTAATACCAACAACAGTAAAAAACAAAATGCCTTTTAATGAAGAAAATTTGAAAGCAATATTAGAGTTTGCAGTCAATAGTGCTGTTGCCAGTGCACTGCAAGGTCAGGCGCAGGTATTCGAAAAACAAATTCAGGATATTAGAAATGAATTCAAGAACCTAACAACGTCCGTACCAGAAGTAGAAGTCTTCAAAGATGCCGAGATAATTCCGGGCATCGAGTGTAATGAGGCTTTAGATATTGAGAAATCGGTACCCGATTTCGAGGGAAAAATTGAAACATATGTTTCGTATCGGAAAGCTGTGCATACAGCGTATAAAATTTTTGAGAGTCACGATGGAAGTTCAAAACATTATCAGGCACTGGGCATTCTGAGAAATAAAATTAAAGGCTCGGCTGATATGATACTGTCTTCCTATGACACACCATTGAAATTTAAAGCTATTATTAACAGACTTGACTTTGCTTACTCTGACAAAAGACCGATTTATATAATAGAACAAGAGTTGTCTGTACTAAGACAAGGAAATTTATCAACCAATACTATGACGAAATCGAAAAAAATTTGACGCTCCTAATAAACAAAATAATCATGACATATGATTCCACCGTAGCTGCTTCCCTTAATGAGAAATATCGAGCCGACGCATTAAGAGTATTTATTTCTGGCACAAAAAAATCCCTTAGCGATATTTTGTTTTCGGCAAGACCTAAAGATTTGCCGTCAGCTCTGGCTCTAGCACAGGAAGTTGAGTCAAACCATGAGCGCTTCCAATTCGCAAATAGCTTTGCAAAAAAATCTGAGGAAAGAACTCAACGATACAAACAGAGAAACGCTATGGAGAACAATTATCCGAATCCCATAAAAACTCCATTTTTCAAGCAGAAACCTCAATTTGGTAATAGCCCAAATATAAAGCAAGAGCCACCACAGCCTATGGATATTGATACTTCTTCGCGGTTGAAACAACCGACTCAATATCCAAAGCAAAACAATGATCCATACCAAAACCAGATTTCAAAAAGACCAAATAGTGGAACGGCCAGATACACCGGGCCCAAACAACAAAGAATTAACCACATATCAGTAGAAGAAGCTCCCACATGTCAGTCAGACGAAGAATATCGAACACTGGCAGAGTCTGAGGTATCAGACATCGAGGACCAAGACCAGCTCCAGGAAATAAATTTTTTAGAAATAGCTTCCTGCTACCGTTCGTAGAACGATCGATAGCAGGAAAGACAATAAAACTACTAATCGATACAGGCGCAGCGAAAAATTACATAAAACCGTTGTCAGAATTAAAAGGAATAACTAGTGTAAAAAAATTTTTTTTGGTTAAGACACTTCATGGCTTTAACCCAGTTCAGGAAAAATGTCTTATTCATCTTTTTGGTACCAATGCCACATTCTTTCTATTGCCAAATTTAACAAGCTTTGACGGAATAATAGGGCTTGATCTATTAAACGAAGTTTGTGCCACCTTAGACTTTAAAAGCAGCACGTTAACAACCCAGTTCGGATCCGAAAAAATTCAATTCCAAAAATGTTTAAATGTCAATTTTACAGAGGTAGAAGACATAGAAGTACCCCCAGGAATCAGAGAAGAATTTACAAAAATGTTAAAAAAAAGAATAAGCGTTTTCGCTGACCCAAACGAATCGCTACCCTACAACACAAACATTATAGCAAATTATCCGAACAGAAGACGACAACCCGATCTACTCTAGGCACTATCCATACCCGTTGGGGGTTTCAGACTTTGTCAATAGCGAGACTAGTGACATGTTGAGGGATAATATTATCAGACCATCAGTATCCCCTTATATTAATCCCTTGTGGGTAGTTGACAAAAAAGGAGTAGACGAACAAGGAAATAGGAAAAAACGCCTTGTTATCGACTTCAGGAAACTAAAAACTAAAACAATCGATGATAAATACCCTATACCCAATATCAATACAATTCTTTCAAACCTCGGACAAGCCAAATACTTCACAACTCTTGATTTGAAGTCAGGATTTCATCAAATCCTTCTCGCGGAAAAAGATAAAGAAAAAACCGCATTTTCTGTAGGAAATGGGAAATACGAATTCTGTAGACTTCCCTTCGGTTTAAAAAACGCTCCTGGAATCTTTCAACGGGCAATTGATGACGTCCTTCGCGAACAAATTGGCAAATCGTGCTATGTTTATGTAGATGACGTGATTATATTCTCTGAGAATATGGAAAACCACGTCTACCATATTGCTTGGGTATTGGACAAACTGTATAACGCTAACATGAGGCTATCACGAGAAAAGTCCCACTTCTTCAAGGAAAAAGTCGAGTATCTTGGATTCGTGGTTTCCCGGGGCGGTATTACAACCAATCCCAGTAAAGTAGAAGCAATTGGTAAATTTGAACAGCCTACCAACTTGTTCCAAATAAGATCATTCCTCGGCTTAGCAGGCTACTATAGGTGTTTTATAAAAGACTTTGCGTCTATAGCTAAACCATTAACTGACATACTCAAGGGTGATAATGGTAAAGCAAGTGCTGGACAGTCAAAGAAAATTCCAGTAAGTCTCAATGAGAAGCAAAGATTGTCTTTCGAAAAATTAAAAAATATCTTAGCCTCAGAGGACGTAATGCTTCTATACCCTGATTACCAAAAACCATTTGACTTGACCACAGATGCTTCGTCTTTAGGTGCTGTTTTGTCACAAGGAAAAAAACCAATTACGATGATATCAAGAGTCTTAAAAGACAACGAATTGCATTTCGCGACAAATAAACGCGAGCTTCTTGCGATAGTGTGGGCTTTGAAAACCCATCGAAACTATCTGTACGGCGTAAAGAATTTAAATATATTTACTGACCATCGGCCACTTA
Organism: Drosophila fulvimacula; assembly: GCA_035045555.1. Lineage (NCBI taxonomy): Eukaryota > Metazoa > Arthropoda > Insecta > Diptera > Drosophilidae > Drosophila > Drosophila fulvimacula. The sequence continues at coordinate 178,227 of JAWNOX010000140.1, forward strand.
CATTTGCCGTCTCCGACAAGAACATAAACGCGAGAATCATAAGGTGGAAAGCGTACGTTGATGGATTTAATGCCCAAATGTTTTTTAAACCAGGAAAAGAAAACTTCGTTGCCGATGCTCTTTCAAGACAAAATATTTATGCTTTAGAGGAGGACATTCCATCGGATCTAGCCACTATTCATAGCGAACAGTCTTTGACCTATACTATCGAATCCACAGAAAAACCGATTAATTGCTTTCGAAACCAAATAATTATCGAAGAAGGCGTTACGGCTTCCCAGAAAATCATTATAATGTTCGGGAAAAAGACAAGAAATGTCATATACTTTTCAGACAGGGATACCCTAATAGAGAAAGTATGTGATGCAGTAAAAAAGGACGTAGTAAACGCTATTAAATGCGATTTGCCAACCTTGGCATTCATCCAAAACAAAATAGTTGAAACCTTCCCTTCCACCAAATTTTGGTATGCCAATAAATTGGTTATTGATGTCCACGATAAAAACGAACAGAAAGAAATCATAGTTACAGAACACAATAGAGCTCACAGAGCGGGCCAAGAAAATATAAAGCAGATACTTCAAGATTATTTTTTCCCTAAAATGACCCACTTGACTAATGAAATTGTCGCAAACTGTAAAATTCGTAATAAGACAAAATATGATCGACACCCACAAAAACAATACATCGGCGAAACACCCATTCCCAACTACGTTGGACAAATACTTCATATCGATATATTTTCCACTGACAAAAAATATTATCTGACTTGCGTTGATAAATTTTCTAAATTTGCCATTGTCCAACCCATAGCCTCTAGGACAATAATTGATATTGAACCCCAAATATTGCAACTCATGAATTTCTATCCCCACACCAAAATTATATATTGTGACAACGAACCATCACTAAATTCGGGAACAATAAAGTCCCTTCTAAAAAATCATTTTAATATTGAGGTTGTAAATTCTCCCCCACTGCACAGTACCTCAAATGGACAGGTAGAAAGATTTCACAGCACTTTAGCAGAAATTGCCAGATGCCTGAAACTGGAAAAACAATTAAACGATACAGCTGACCTTATTCTCAAGTCATGGTTGAAGCCGACTTGGGGACAACGGTTCTTGTCAAGGGGAGGGAGGTACATAAGGATAACATTAGATAAACAAATCATCCTTCCAGTATTCATTCTCTTTATTCTTAATACGGATACTATACCTTCTAATATTAGGATCAATGACAACCGGAAAGATAACAAACTACTCGAACTCGGAATATATTCCAATACTGGACGGGAAAGCTATTATTTGGAAAGATTATGAAATCCTCAGACACTCAACTAATCTTTCAAGGTACTCGGAAATTACCGATGAGACAACGGCATTAATGGTTCATTTCCCTTCATCTCATATGAGATTACTTCTTGAGTCCGACGTACATCATATAAGAAATCTATTGGAAACAGTTAACATTCATCATAGACAAACTAGGAGCATTAATATACTAGGAACAACTCTGAAGATAATAGCAGGAATACCAGACTTTAATTTATTTATTTATATAAAGAAATTGACAACATTCGTGAGTCAAATTATAAAATTACAAAATTAAAATTATAAACAGAAACAGGAAAAAGAAAAAGCCTAATACTAACAATATATAGCAATGATATCACCAACCCGATGGGGGTGTTTTATTTGCCGGACCGACGAGCTATGCCCAAAATCACAGCCAGATATGGTTAGTGATATCATTGAAACTAAGCAAGATAGAAGAAGTTAAAAAAAGGTTATAAAAATATAAAAAAAAATAAAAATCTTAAAAAGTAAAATACGATAAGAGAAATCACTACACAAGTAAGGAGAATTGCATAGGTGCATTCTCACAACTGTGGTGTGTGTGATTTCTCTGAAATATGCTAAAAGAGAAGATTTTATTAAGGAAAGAGAGAGTTCAGAACTAAATACATGAAAATAAGTATTGTACTTAGTACATAGAACACGAAACGCACTGTATAAGGAATAGTTACAGTTACATATAGGTAAATAAAGAGGACAGAAGTGACGAGAAGCACGGGAAGGAACTAGGAAGTTGACTTGAAATAGAAGAGAAGGCGAATCAATACTACCGTTAATCAACTTATGTAGAAAAGTAATACCCAAGACTATTCTACGATTGATTAACGATGGAAGATCCAAAAGAAGAAGCCTACTACGATAAGACGGTAGACGAAGGTTACCATCCCAGTTTAGATTGCGCAAGGCAAAAAGAAGAAATTGCTTCTGAACCAATTCAATACGGTCCTGATACAATTTCTGCTGTGGCGACCATAGAACAATATTCTAAAATAGGACGTACCAGCGAGACAAAAAGAAGTTTAGTGACAAACGGATCATTAAACTCTTTAGACCATCGTTTAATAAAACCAAGTACACTTTTGGCTTCATTAACGATGGTTAGAATATGGGTATTGAATCTAAGTTTACAGTCAAAGAGCACACCGAGATCTTTGATTGTAGAAATACGTTGCAAGGACACATTGTTGATTGTGTAATCAGCAAAAAATGGAGTGGTACGATAGAAAGTCATTGTCATACACTTAGAACAATTTAGATGCAACTGATTAGCTTTACACCAATTTTGAAAGGATATTAGATCATCCTGTAGGCGTAGATGATCTATTGAGTTCTTGTATGAGAGACATAGTTTTACATCATCTGCATACATAAATATCCTAGAGTAAGAAATACAGCTGGGAAGGTCATTTATAAATAGGGAGAAAAGTAGAGGGCCCAAGTGACTACCCTGAGGAACACCCGAAGAGACAAATATGATCTTCGAAATAGATGTTCTCAACAGAACTCTTTGGGTTCTACCCTTTAAATAGGAAGGAATCCAAAATAGAAGTTTAGGAGAAAATCCCAATTGGTCAAGCTTTTGAAGCTAGATGTCATGCTGAACAGAGTCAAATGCCTTACTGAAATCAGTGGATATAACATCTGTTTGCATTTTCTTTAAAAATCTTTCATTGACTAGGGATGAAAATTCTAATAAGTTCGTAGAGGTTGATCGATTCTGAACAAAACCATGCTGCGATGGTGAAATAATGGATTTACAAAAGTGCTGTAAATTAGAAGTTATAATTTTTTCAAATAACTTCGGAATAGCAGAAAGCTTGGCAATGCCTCTGTAATTTGAAATATCAGATCTTCCTCCTTTTTTATACAGAGGAATAATAAATGATTCTTTCCAAATTGAAGGAAATACCGAGGTATCAAGAGACAAATTAAACAGTTTTAATAAAGGTGACCACAAAGAAGCATTACATTCTTTAATCATACAACTAGGAATACCATCCGCCCCCGGAGAGAACGACGATTTCAACGTACGCATAGCGGATAAAAGAGAGACAGGAGAAATATTAGAAACCATAATAGCATTTCCATTAATTTCAGAATTTAAAATTGGAAAAGAATTGGTTTCAGAAATGGCAGTTGAATAAGTGGATTGGAAGAACTTTGCAAATAGATCTGAGGTATCTTGATCATTGCAAGTACTGTCACAACCTAGGAAAAAAGAGGATGGAAACCCAGAAGATTAACGCTTCAAATTTACAAATGAATAAAACCTTTTGGGATCACGAGCAAACTGCCTTTTACAGCGTATAAGGTAATTCTCATAACAACGAGAGTTTAGACCAATCAACGACCGAACCCGACTTTTTGAACTTTTTAAAACATTTAGATTTAAAATTTTGTAGACTTGGAAGAGTCGAAGTGAACCAGGGAGGTTTATTAGAAAGAGATTTGGGAAGACACATAGGAACACACTTGTCTAGAATAGCATTTAAAGTATTGTAGAATGTTGAAACTCCTAAGTTTACATCAACTGCCTCATATAAAGGAGCCCAATCTGTTGCATTAATGAGATCATTGTTGGATGATATAAATCCTAAGGTATACAAAAGGGGGATGATCTTAAAACATTAATGCTGGCGTCATCATTAGTAAAAACAAGATCAAGAGAACGATTTAAATGATTAGAAATTGACTTCATCTGATACATAGAAAGATTAAACAATTCATAAAAAAAATAATGATCAATTGTTGGAATAAGATAATTCGAATTAGGAAATGAGGCCCAAGAAGTGTTAGGTATATTAAAATCACCCAACACAAGAAATAATCCATTATCTTGAACATATTCATACATTTCTTTAATACAAGATATATGATGACTATAAACTTGTAAATCGGAAGAGGGAGGGATATATGAACAAGTAACGTATAGGGAACAAGACTGAAAAGTTATTTTAACTCCAATAATCTCAACATTGTGAATTGATGAGAACGTAAAAGATTCAGAGAGGAAATGGGATTTAACAGCTTTTAAAACACCACCCCCCTCTACAAGACGCGCGATCAAGTCTATAAATAGTGGAATTATTTGAAAAACCTCACTATTATAAACATTTTGGCTTAACCACGTTTCAGTGATGGCTATAAGTTCAGATTGGACATTACAGCTATGCAGAAATAGATTTTTTAATTTGGAATTAAGGCCTGGAACATTTTGATAAATAATAGATAGCAGCGGAAAAGATGGAAAGAAACTTTGTTTTTTGAAACAGCCTCAGATGAAGGTTGTACCGAAACGGGATTTAAAGACACTGGAGAAATTCTATTCCGAATCTTAGGTTTGAATTCATGTACAACAACATGAGGTGGCCAAAAGTTTGGATCACATATTGTATCGAAAAATTCAATTGGGACATTGATTTTAAACGAAGCAATTTCACGAGGAGTCGCAAAATTAAACTTCGTTATAAATACTTTAGATGAAATTTTACTTTAAATAAAAGCAGACACAGCCTCACATGTCGTATCTGCTGAAAGCCTAGATAAGAAAACTTGCTTTCGAGGAGACACAGATTAAGACAGGATAGCCTTTCGGAGAAGGAGAACATTTTTGGGCGCGGGACGTCTTGATGAAAAACTTTTTTTTTTTCAGACTAAAAGCGCGCTGGAAAAACTTTTTTTTTTTTTTCGTGAAGCGTTTTTTTTGGTCTCGGCCTGGTGCAGATCCCCTTTCTTTGATCTCGTGGTGTGGGTGGTGATTCTGCCCTGAGGAGTTCGATAGGGTGGGAATCGGTGTGGTGGGAGGGGAGGGGAGGTGCGATCAATCACGCAATGGCGGAAAGTGACTCCCCGCCATTTCATTTTCTTCTCAGTTTTTTAATTTCCTCTGCTTCCTAGGTACTTCGTTTTGTTCCACTGAGTCAGTCCCATCTTGGAAAAACCGACTGCTTTGAGCTGTCCCTTCAGACCAGCTCTCACCACCCTTTTGGGAGCGGCTGCCATTGATCTCCTGGGATGCCATTTTCAGTGGATGGCACTCAAGCTTACTCAGATGGATATGTTGAGATGGTCTGCCGAGTGCTGGGACTCTGTTGGAAATCCTTGGTGTGGGGGTATTTCAAAGGCTCAAGTCCCAGGCTCGGGCCGGAGCAGCGCTGAAATCAAAGAACAAAGGTGGATTGTGGACCCAGGAGGCAAAATCAAGCTGCTTGCCCCTCAACCTACAGATCAAAGGATATCCAGGCAGATGGGCAGAAAACCAGGCAGGGAGGGGCACTAGGCATGGCTGGAGCTGCAGAGCAAAAAGTGAGAACGTCCCGAAATGTGGGCGTGTGAGCATCGACCTCCTGATAACAAAATTAAAAAGGAGCCGGAAAGAAGTTTAAACCCAGACTGGCTGAAAATCAAAAAAAAAAAAAATTAATCCGGGCGGTGCAATTTTAATTTTGCAAATCACTGTGGCTCGTTGCCGAGTGAATGGCGTGGAATCGATGAGTTGAGGTGGAGCTTCATCGGAAACAGGAGTACAAACATTCTCCTTTGATATCTCAGACCGGCTGAACAGGCTGCATGGTCAGGAGCAACGGCATAGCCTCAGTGTTTTTATATTACAGGAGCTCAATCCCATCATGGTGGAAGTTTGAATTACAGTAATATTACATCAGATGAGCTGAGCTGATGAAATGACTGGAGTTTGATCCGAGCTGAGCAAGAAGCCATCATGAGTCGACAATGCAATAACCAGACGAGAAAAAGAGCATTCAGGTTATTTCTGAAGAACTTTCATGGAAACACTCTCTTTGAAATGAATTGAATTTCAGGAGCTTCAGGAGCTAACTACGTGCTGGAAGTACTTTGAAATGAAATGAGCTACAGACGAGCTGGATGGGAAGGCTAAAATTATGAGCAGAAGAACTACAGGAGCCGCTGCAACCTACGTTTGTCAGTATCAACATTAGTATCAATATGGGCAACTGGAGGAACATGAACAAATGACAAACACAATCAGATTTGACACAGCAAAAGCATCATCATGACACAAGTTCTTTCATGCAATCATCATGTCTGTGAAGAGAAAGCTGGACTAGCTGGGACCAACATCAGAGCAACATACCAGAACCTATGGGATGCGCGCGCGCGCGCGCGCGCGCGCGCGCGCGCACCCAACAAATCCTAGATAAATATCAGCACCCGGCGACACGTAAAGGAGGACGACACATGCGGCTTTTTTTGTCATTTTTTTTACGTAATGTTTTGGATGGTGAAGGACAATTATCATAAATGGAGGACACGGCCGAAATCCAAACAGAGAACGGCACCAACACAACAATCCACGGAACTTACTTGTTGACGTTCGATGAGGAAATACAAATAAATGGGTCTCTCTACAGAAACATTAAAAATATCGTCAAAAGACACCCAGGCTCAGCAACGTCAACCACTCTAAATATTACCGGTTATAAGGAAATTCTGAACATGCCATACCTTCAAAGATTGAACTTTGAAAACCTTCATTATATTGGCAGCATCGAGAGGAACATGAAATTATGGCCTATAATAATTTGTCACTATCCTAGCCGCTATATTCGTCTGTTATAAAACCTTCCAAAAATGGAGAAACAACAGAAAGCAAGCATCGCTACGTATTGTCATTGACAGCCTGAGGAAAACCGGGGACGGCCTTCGAACTAGCGAGGGAGGAGTTAACGCATCCGGCCTGACATAAGTCATCGGCTTAAATTCTGCATGCCTTGCAATCGCTTCTCCGCTGACAACGCTCCACGCGCGGACGTCGTGACGTCTGAACTTGATCCATGCAGCATAATTGCTGACACAGCGATTATGAGTCAGGGCTAGCTTAGCATAAGAACATTTTGTACTTTTAGTTTTAGTCTTTTACGAACAATAAACAGAATCGGTCGATCAAAAATAGATATCTTATACTTAGTGACATCGCACAAGTAAAGAATCATATTAACTTGTACATTATATTGACTTTATTTAAGTTATATCAATGTTACTCTTATTTTATATATATGTAAATATATACAATACTTAAATATGTACATATATGTATGTATATTGCAAGCAACGCATACATACACACGCATACGCATACGCTCTGCTAACTGCGCAGTTTACTCAGCGACTTCGCTGCGCCAATATGTGCGTGTAGGGAAACTAAATGCTTAATAACTTTTTGTGTAGATCGACTTTCTTAATCAAACTTTCGCAGCGTAATTATATCATTCATATGCGTGTATTGTTGCAAAAAGCATAAGTCTCTAGTATTTGAAATAAGTGTTTTGAAAATATGGGCGAAGGGGGCGTGGCATCCCAGATTTAACAAAAATCAAAATTGTATAAAAGTCCCATTAAGCTAAATACAATTTGGAGAGATTTCGAGTCTCTAACTATCAAGATATAGAAGATATAATTTTAAAACTGAAAATCGATTTCGTTTTTAATCGATAAAAAAAGAACGAGAAGAGTTATCGAATTTCTAAAACAAACTCGACCTGCGCATATCACGCGCAGGTCGAGTGATATACACATTGATAACTCGAATCTATAAAAAAAATTCAAGTCTATAGCTATTATAGGTTCTGAGATCCACGCGTTCAAACATACGGACTGACGGACAGACGGACGGACGGACAGACGGACAGACAGACAGACGGCCAGGGCTCAATCGACTCGGCTTGTCGTCCTGATCAAGAATATATATACTTTATGGGGTCTGCCACGCCTCCTTCTGCCTGTTACATACATTTGGGCTGCAACAAAACCATTATACCTGATTACCCATTTTTAATGGGCTCAGGGTATAAAAAGATGACGAAGAAGAGAGTAAAAGATGAAGAAAAAGAGGATGAAGAAGAATAAGAAGAAGAAGAAGAAGGAGAAGAAGAGAAAGAAGATAAGGAAGATGAAGACGGAGAAAAAGAAGAGGAGGAAATGAAGAAGATGAAGAGAAAGAGAATAAGATAGAGGAAGAAGAAGAAGAAGAAGAGAAAAAGGAATGAAGAAGAAGAAGAAGAAGAAGCAAGAGGAAGACAGAAGAGGAATATGTAGAAGAAGGAGGAGAAGAAGAAGAGGAAGAAGCAGAAGAAGAAGACGAAGAAGAAAAAGACAAAGGAAGAAACGAAAGATGAGCAAGAGAAATAAAAGATGAAGAAGTAAGAAGAAGCAGAAAAAGAAGATAAAGAAAAGGAGGAGAAAGATTAATAAGAAGAAAAGAAGAAGAAGAAAAATGAGGAGGAAGAGAAAGAACAAGAATTAAGAAGAAGAAAAAAGAGAAAGAATGAAGAGAAAGGAAGAAGACAGAAGAAGAAATGAAGAAGCAGAAGAAAAAGGCAAAGATGACGGAAGAAGAGAAAAGAAGGTGAAGAAGTAGAGAGAAGCAGAAGAAGAAGAAGAAGAAGAAAACGAAGAAGAAGGAGAAGATATAGGAGGAAAAAAGGAAAAGGAAAAGGAAGAAGAATAAGGAAGCAAGAAGAACAAGAGGAGGAAGGAGATGCAGAATAAGAAGACGAAGAAGGTGAAAAGGAACAGAGAAGAGAGCAGAAAAAGAAGAAAGAGAGAGAAAGAGAGACGAAGAAAAAGACAGACGAAGACGAAGAGATAAAAGAAGATGAAGACGCAAAAAAAAGAAGAGGTGCAATAAGAAGAGAAAGAAGATGGGGAAGAAGAAGAGAAAGAGGAAGAGCAAGAAGAAGAAGAAGAGGAAAAGAGAAGAGGAATAAGAAGAAAAGGAAGAGGAAGATGAAGGCAGAAGAAGAAGAAAAAGAAGACGAAGACGAAGAAAAAGAAGACGAAGACGAAGAAGAAGAAGAAGAGGAAGAAGAAGAAGATGAAGAGGTGCAATAACGAAGAGGAAATGAAGATGGGAAAGAAGAAGATAAAAGAGGAAGAGGAGGAAGAAGAAGAAGAGGAAAAAGAAGGCGAAAGCAGAAGAAGAGAAAAGAAGAAGAATAATAGAGAAGAAGATGATAGAAGAAAAAGAAGAAGAAGAATAAGAAGAAGAAGAAGAAGAAGAAGAAGAGAAGAAATAAGAAGAAGAAGAAGAAGACGAAGAAGAAGATGAAGAAATGAAAGAAGAAAAGATATGAAGACGAAGAAGAAGTAGAAGAAGAGAAATAAGAAAGGGAAGAAATAAGAAGACGAAAAGAGAAGAAGAAAAGAAAGTTAAAGAAGAAAAGATGAGGAAGAGAAGAAGAAGAAGAAGAAGAAGAAGAAGAAGGAGAAAAAGATGATGAAGAAGAAGAAGAGGAGAAAGATGAAGAGAAAAAAGAAGAAGAAGAAGAGGAATAGAAGAAAGAAGAAGAAGAAGAAGACAAAGAAGAAAGATGAAAGAAAAGAGAAGAAGAAAGAAGAAGAGAAAAAATATGAAGAAGGAGAAAGAGGAAAAAACATGATGAACAGAAGATGAACAAAAGGAATGAAAAAGAGGAGAAAGAGCAAGAGAAAGAGCAAGCAAGCAAGAAGAAAAGGAAGAACAAGAGAAGGAAGACGAAGAAGACAAAAACAGGAAGGGAGAAAGAAGAACAAGAAGAAGAAGACAAAGATGAAAAGGAAGAAGAATGAGGAGAAATAAGAAGAGAAAAAGATGAAGAAGAAGAAGAGGAAAATGAAAAGGAAGAGGAATAAGGAGAAGAGGAAGAAGGAGAAGAGGAACCAGAAGAGAAAGAAGAAGAACAAATAGAAGAAAAAGCAGACGAGGAAGAAAAAAGACGAAGAAGAAAAATAAGAAGAATAATAATAAGAAGAAGAAAATGATGAAGAAGGAGAAAAGAAAGAAGAAGAAAAAAATACAAAAAAGAGGAACTGATAAAAGAAGGAGAAGAAGAAGAATAAAAGGAAGATGAAGAGGAAGAAAAAGAAGACGAAAACGAAGAAAAAGAAGGAGAAGAGAAATAAGAAAAGAAATAAGATAAGAAATAAGATAAGGAAGAAGAAGAAGAGGAAGAGGAGGAAGAAGAAGAAGAGGACAAAGGAGAAGATGAAGAAAAGGAAGAAGAAGAAAACTAATATGAAGAAGGAGAAGAAGAAGAGAAGAAAGAGGAAGAAGAGGACAAAGAAGAAGATGAAGAAAAAGAAGAAGAAGAGAACGAGAAGAAAGTGAAAAAAAGAAGAAGAAGAACAAAAAGAGAAAAGAAGATCAAGAAGAAGAGGTACAAACAAGAAGATGAAGAAAATGAAGAAGAAGAAGAAGAAAAAAGATTTAAAGAAGGAGAACAAGAAAGAAAAGAAGATAAAGAATAAGCAAAATAGATGAAAAGAAGAGAAAGAGCAAGAGAAAGAGCAAGAAGAAGAGAAGAAGAAGAGAAAGAAGACGAACGAAGAAGACGAAAAAAGGAAGGGAGAAAGAGGAAGAACAAAAAGAAGAAAATGAGGAAGGAGAAGATGAATTGAAGGAAGAAAAAGTACCAGAAAAAAAGATGAAGAAGAAGAAGAGGATATAGGGGAAGAAGGAAAAGGAAGAAGAATAAGAGAGTATAAGAGGAAAAAGATGAAGAAACGGAAGATGAAGAAGAAAAAAGAATAAGAAGTGAAAGAAGAAGAGAAGAAGAAGAAAAAGAAGACGAAAAAGAGGAAGAGGAGAAAGAAGAAGAGACAAGAAAGAGAAAAAGACGAGGGAGAAGATGAAATAAAGGAAGAAGAAGAAGAAGAAGGAAAGGCAGAAAAAAAGACAGAAGAAGAAGAGAAAGAGAAGAAGAAGAAGAAAAAGAAGACGAAGACGAAGAACAAGAAGATAAAGAAGAAGAAAAGAAAGATGAAGACGAAGAAAAAGAAGAAGACGAAAAAGAAGAAGAAGAGAAATAAGAAAGGAAATAAGATAAGGAGTGAAGAAGAAGAAGAAGAAGAATAGGAAGAGGAAGAGGAAGAGGAAGAGGAAGAGGAAGAGGAAGAGGAAGAGGAAGAGGAAGAGGAAGAGGAAGAGGAAGAGGAAGAGGAAGAGGAAGAGGAAGAGGAAGAGGAAGAGGAAGAGGAAGAGGAAGAGGAAGAGGAAGAGGAAGAGGAAGAGGAAGAGGAAGAGGAAGAGGAAGAGGAAGAGGAAGAGGAAGAGGAAGAGGAAGAGGAAGAGGAAGAGAGAAGAGGAAGAGGAAGAGGAAGAGGAAGAGGAAGAGGGAGAGAGGAGAGGAAGAGGAAGAGGAAGAGAGAAGAGGAAGAGGAAGAGGAAGAGGAAGAGGAAGAGGAAGAGGAAGAGAGAAGAGGAAGAGGAAGAGGAAGAGGAAAAATGAAATTGAAAATGAAAATGAAAATGAAAATGAAAATGAAAATGAAAATGAAGAAGAAGAAGAAGAAGAAGAAGAAGAAGAAGAAGAAATGGAAGAGGAAGAAGAAGAAAAAAGAAAAAAGTTGAAGAAGAGGAGGAGAAATATGAAGAGAAGAGAGAACAAGAAGAAGAAAAAAAGATAAAAAGATGGGAAAGAGAAAGAACAAGAGATGAAAGAAGAAAAAGAGAAAGAAGAAGAGAAAGAGGAAGAAGAGGAAGAAGAAGAAAAGGAAGAGGAGGAAGAAGAAGAAGAGAAAGAAGAAGAAGAAAGAAGAAGAAGAAGACGAAAAAGGAAGAGGAAGAAAGAGGAAGAACAAGAAGAAGAAGATGATGAAGAAGACGATGGAGAAGAAGAAGAGAAAAAAGAAGAAGAAAAAGAAGAGGATATAAGTGGAAAAGAAAAAGGAAGAAGAATATGAGGAAAAATATGAAGAAACGAAAGATGAAGAAGGAAGAGGAATAAGAAGCGAAAGAAGAAGAGGAATAAGGAGAAGCAGAAGAAGAAGAAGGAGAAGAAGAAGAAGACGAAGGAGATAATGAATTAAAGGTAAAAGAAGAAGAAGAAAAAGAAGATGAAGAAGAAGAAGAGAAAAAAGAAGAAGAAGAGGATGCAGTGGAAAAGGAAAAAGGAACGGAAGAAGACTAAGAGGAAAAAGATGAAGAAACGGAAGATGAAAAGGAAGAGGAATAAGATGCGAAAGAAGAAGAGGAAGAAGGAAAAGAAGAAGAAGAAGAAAAAGAAGACGAAGACGAAGAAGAAAGAAGAAGAAAAAAAGATGAAAATGAAGAAAAAGAAGAAGGAAAAGAAGATGAAGACGAAGAAAAAAAGAAGAGGAGAAATAAGAAGAGAGAGAAGATGAAGAAGAGGAAGAGGAAAAGGAAGAAGAAGAAGAAGAAGAAGAGGAAGAAGAAGAAGATAAATGCGAGGAAGGAGAAGAGGAACCAGAAGAGGAAGCAAAAGAAAAAAAGAAGAAGAAAGAAGAAGAAGGAAGAAAAAAGACGAAGAAGAATAATAATAAGAAGAAGAAGATAATGAAGAAGAATAAGAGAAAGAAGAAGAAAAAAAGGAAGAAGAAGAGATAAAAGAAGTAGAAGAAGAAGAAGAGAAATAAGAAAAGAAAGAAGATGAAGAAGAAGAGGAACAAGAGGAAGAAGAAAAATAAGAAGGAGGAAGAGGAAGACGAATAGAGGGAGAAGAAGAAGAAGAGAAAGAAGAAACGAAAGAAGAAGAAGAGAAAGAAGAAACGACAGATGAGGAAGAAGAAAAAGAAGATGAAGAAGTAGAAGAAGCAGAAAAAGAAGATGAAGAAAAAAAGAAGGAGAAAGATGAAGAGAAGAAGGAAGAAGAAGAAGAAAAAAATAGGAGAAAGAAGAGAAAGAGAAAAACAAGAGATGAAAGCAGAAAAGTAGAAAGAATAAAAGAAAGAAGAAGAGAAAGAAGAAGAAGGAGACAAAGAAGAAGAAGAAAAAAAAAAGGAAGATGAGAAAGAAAAAAAGAAATATGAAGAGAAGAGAGAACAAGAAAAAGAAAAAAAGATGGAAAAGAGGAAGAACAAGAGATGAAAAAAGAAAAATTGAAAGAAGAAGAAGAGGAAGCAGAAGAAGACGAAGAGGAGGAAGAAGAAGAAAAGAAAGAAGAAAAGAAAGAAAAAGAGAAACAACACGAAAAAAGGAAGGGAGAAAGAGGAAGAAGAAGAAGAAGAAGAAGACGAAGGAGAAGAAGAAGAGAAAAAAGAAGAAGAAGAAGAGGATATAGTGGAAAAGGAAAAGGAAGAAGAAAAAGAGGGAAAAATATGAAGAACCGAAAGATGAAAAGGAAGAGGGATAAAAAGCGAAAGAAGAAGAGGAAGAAGGAGAAGCAGAAGAAGAAGACGAAGAAGAAAAGGAAGGGGAAGAGAAAAAAGAAGAAGAAAAAGAAGACGAAGACGAAGAAAAAAGAAGAGAAGAAATAAGAAGAAGAAAGAAGATGAGGAAGACGAAGAAGAAGAGGAATATGAAGAAAATGAAAAAGAAGAATAATAATAAGAAGAAGATGATGATGAAAAAGAAAAGAAAAAAGAAGAAGAAAAAAAGCCGAAGAAGAAGAGGGAGAAAAAGAAGACGAAGACGAAGAAAAAGAAGATGAAGACGAAGAAAAAGAAGAAGAAGGGAAATAATTAAAGAAATAAGATGAGGAAGAAGCAGAAAAGGAAGATGGAGAAGAAGAAAAAGAAGAGAAAGAAAAAACGAAAGGTGAGGAAGAGAAAAAGAAGATGAAGAAGTAGAAGAAGCTGAAAAAGAAGATGAAGAAGAAGAGGAGGTGAAATATGAAGAGAAGAGAGAACAAGAAAAAGAAAAAGGAATATTAAGAAAATAAAAAAAAAGAAGAATAATAATAAGAAGATGATGATGAAAAAGAAAAAAAGAAAGAAGACGAAAAAAAAGACGAAGAAAAAGAAGATGAAGACGAAGAAAAAGAAGAAGAAGAGAAATAAGAAAAGAAATAAGATGAGGAAGAAGCAGAAAAGGAAGAGTGAGAAGAAGAAGAAGATAAGGAAGAGGAAGACAAGAGGAAGAGGAAAAGGAAGAGGAATATGTAGAAGAGGGAGCAGAAGAAGAAAAGGAAGAACAAAAAAAAGACGAAGAAAAAGAAGAGAATAAAAACACGAAAGGTGACAAAGAGAAAAAGAAGATGAAGAAGTAGAAGAAGCAGAAAAAGAACATGAAGAAGAAGAGGAGGAGAAATATGAAGAAAAGAGAGAACAAGAAGAAGAGAAAACGATAAAAAGATGGAAAAGAGAAAGAACAAGAGATGAAAGAAGAAAAAGAGATAGAAGAAGAGAAAGAAGAAGAGGAAGAAGAAGAAAGAAGAAGAAGAGGAAAAAGAAGAAGAAGAATATGAAGAAAAGGAAGAATAATAATAATAATAATAATAATAAAAAGAAGATGATGAAGAAGAAAAAAAGAAAGAAGAAGAAAAAAAAAGAAGAAGAAGAGATAAAAGAAACAGAAGAAGAAGAAGAAGAAAAAGAAGATGAAGACGAAGAAAAAGAAGAAGAAGAGAAATAAGAAAATAAATAAGATAAGGAAGAAGAAGAAGAGGAAGAGGAGGAAAAAGAAGAAGAAGGAGAGGACAAAGAAGAAGATGAAGAAAGAGAAGAAGAAGAAAAATTAAAATTTGAAGAAGGAGAAAAGAAGATAAAGAAGAAGCAAAAGAGATGAAAAAGAAGAGAAAGAGCAAGAGAAATAGCAAGAAAGAAGAAGAAGAGAAAGAAGATGAGAAAGAAGACGAAAAAAAAGGAAGGGAGAAAGAGAAAGAACAAGAAGAAGAAGAAGAAGACGAATGAGAAGATGAATTAAAGGAAAAAGAAGAAGAAGATGAAGAAGAAGAAGAAGAAGAGTATATAGTGGAAAAGGAAAACGAAACGGAAGAAGAATAAGAGGAAAAAGATGAAGAAACCGAAGATGAAAAGGAAGAGGAATAAGAAGCGAAAGAAAAAGAGGAAGAAGGAGAAGCAGAAGAAATAGAGGAAGGAGAAAAGAGAAAAGAAGAAGAAGAAGAAGAAGACGAATGAGAAGATGAATTAAAGGAAAAAGAAGAAGCAAAAAAAGAAGATGAAGAAGAAGAGGAGGAGAAATATGAAGAGAAGAGAGGACAAGAAGAAGAAAAAAAGATAAAAAGATGGGAAAGAGAAAGAACAAGAGATGAAAGAAGAAAAAGAGAAAGAAGAAGAGAAAGAAGAAGAAAAAGAAGAAGAAGAAGAGGAAGAGGAGGAAGAAGGAGAAGAGAAAGAAGAAAAGAAAGAAGAAGAGAAACAAGACGAAAAGAAGAAGACGAAAAAAGGAAGGGAGAAAGAGGAAGAACAAGAAGAAGAAGAAGAAGAAGACGAAGGAGAAGAAGAAGAGAAAAAAGAAAAAGAAGAAGAAGAGGATATAGTGGAAAAGGAAAAGGAAGAAGAATAAGAGGAAAAATATGAAGAAACGAAAGATGAAAAGGAAGAGGCATAAGATGCGAAAGAAGAAGAGGAAGAAGGAGAAGTAGAAGAAGAAGACGAAGAAGAAAAGGAAGGAGAAGAGAAAAAAGAAGAAGAAAAAAAGAAGACGAAGACGAAGAAAAAGAAGATGAAGACGAAAAAAATGAAGAGGTGCAATAACAAGAGAATGAAGATGGGAAAGAAGAAGATAAAAAGGAAGAGGAGGAAGAAGAAGAAGAGGAAAAAGAAGGCGAAGCAGAAGAAGAAAAAGAAGAAGAATAATAAGAAGAAGATGATGAAGAAAAAAAAGAGAAATAAGAAAAAAGAAAAAGAAGAAGAAGAGGTAAAAGAAGAAGAAGAAGAAGAAGAAGAAGAAGGGGAAGAAAAAGGATATGAAGACGAAGAAAAAGAAGAAGAGAAATAAGAAAAGAAATAAGAAGACGAAAAAGAAGAAGAAAAGAAGAAAAGGAAAATGAGGAAGAGAAAAAGAAGATGAAGAAGAAGAAGGAGAAAAAGATGATGAAGAAGAAGAGGAGGAGAAAGATGAAGAGAAAAAAGAAGAAGAAGAAGAGGAATAGAAGAAAGAAAAGAAGAAGAAGACAAAGAAGAAGATGAAGAAAAGGAAGAAGAAGAAGAAGAAAAAAATATGAAGAAGGAGAAAGAGGAAAAAACATGATGAAGAAGATGCAAAAGGAATGAAAAAGAGGAGAAAGAGCAAGAGAAAGAGCAAGCAAGCAGAAGAAAAGGAAGAACAAGAGAAGGAAGACGAAGAAGACAAAAACAGGAAGGGAGAAAGAAGAACAAGAAGAAGAAGACAAAGATGAATTTTAAGAAGAAGGAGAAGAAGAAAAAGAAGATGAAGAAGAAAAAGAGAAAAAAAAGAAGAAAAGAACATAGGGGATAAGGAAGAGGAAAAGGAAGAAGAATGAGGAGAATAAGAGGAAAAAGATGAAGAAAAGGAAAATGAAAAGGAAGAGGAATAAGGAGAAGAGGAAGAAGGAGAAGAGGAACCAGAAGAGAAAGAAGAAGAACAAATAGAAGAAAAAGCAGACGAGGAAGAAAAAAGACGAAGAAGAAAAATAAGAAGAATAATAATAAGAAGAAGAAAATGATGAAGAAGGAGAAAAGAAAGAAGAAGAAAAAAATACAAAAAAGAGGAACTGATAAAAGAAGGAGAAGAAGAAGAATAAAAGGAAGATGAAGAGGAAGAAAAAGAAGACGAAAACGAAGAAAAAGAAGGAGAAGAGAAATAAGAAAAGAAATAAGATAAGAAATAAGATAAGGAAGAAGAAGAAGAGGAAGAGGAGGAAGAAGAAGAAGAGGACAAAGGAGAAGATGAAGAAAAGGAAGAAGAAGAAAACTAATATGAAGAAGGAGAAGAAGAAGAGAAGAAAGAGGAAGAAGAGGACAAAGAAGAAGATGAAGAAAAAGAAGAAGAAGAGAACGAGAAGAAAGTGAAAAAAAAGAAGAAGAAGAACAAAAACAGAAAAGAAGATCAAGAAGAAGGGTACAAACAAGAAGATGAAGAAAATGAAGAAGAAGAAGAAGAAAAAAAATTTAAAGAAGGAGAACAAGAAAGAAAAGAAGATGAAGAATAAGCAAAATAGATGAAAAAGAAGAGAAAGAGCAAGAGAAAGAGCAAGAAAGAAGAAGAAGAGAAAGAAGACGAAAAAGAAGACGAAAAAAGGAAGGGAGAAAGAGGAAGAACAAAAAGAAGAAAATGACGAAGGAGAAGATGAATTGAAGGAAGAAAAAGTACCAGAAAAAAAGATGAAGAAGAAGAAGAGGATATAGGGGAAAAGGAAAAGGAAGAAGAATAAGGAGTATAAGAGGAAAAAGATGAAGAAACGGAAGATGAAAAGAAAAAAGAATAAGAAGTGAAAGAAGAAGAGAAGAAGAAGAAAAAGAAGACGAAAAAGAGGAAGGGAGAAAGAGGAAGAACAAGAAAGAGAAAAAGACGAGGGAGAAGATGAAATAAAGGAAGAAGAAGAATAAGAAGGAAAGGCAGAAAAAAAGACGAAGAAGAAGAGAAAGAGAAGAAGAAGAAGAAAAAGAAGACGAAGACGAAGAACAAGAAGATAAAGACGAAGAAAAGAAAGATGAAGACGAAGAAAAAGAAGAAGACGAAAAAAAAGAAGAAGAGAAATAAGAAAGGAAATAAGATAAGGGTGAAGAAGAAGAAGAAGAAGAATAGGAAGAACAAGAGGAAGAGGAAGAGGAAGAGGAAGAGGAAGAGGAAGAGGAAGAGGAAGAGGAAGAGGAAGAGGAAGAGGAAGAGGAAGAGGAAGAGGAAGAGGAAGAGGAAGAGGAAGAGGAAGAGGAAGAGGAAGAGGAAGAGGAAGAGGAAGAGGAAGAGGAAGAGGAAGAGGAAGAGGAAGAGGAAGAGGAAGAGGAAGAGGAAGAGGAAGAGGAAGAGGAAGAGGAAGAGGAAGAGGAAGAGGAAGAGGACGAGGAAGAGGAAGAGGAAGAGGAAGAGGAAGAGGAAGAGGAAGAGGAAGAGGAAGAGGAAGAGGAAGAGGAAGAGGAAGAGGAAGAGGAAGAGGAAGAGGAAGAGGAAGAGGAAGAGGAAAATGAAATTGAAAATGAAAATGAAAATGAAAATGAAAAAGAAAATGAAGAAGAAAAAAATATGAAGAAGGAGAAAGAGGAAAAAACATGATGAAGAAGATGCAAAAGGAATGAAAAAGAGGAGAAAGAGCAAGAGAAAGAGCAAGCAAGCAGAAGAAAAGGAAGAACAAGAGAAGGAAGACGAAGAAGACAAAAACAGGAAGGGAGAAAGAAGAACAAGAAGAAGAAGACAAAGATGAATTTTAAGAAGAAGGAGAAGAAGAAAAAGAAGAAGAAAAGAAGAGGAAGAGGAAGAGGAAGAGGAAGAGGAAGAGGAAGAGGAAGAGGAAGAGGAAGAGGAAGAGGAAGAGGAAGAGGAAGAGGAAGAGGACGAGGAAGAGGAAGAGGAAGAGGAAGAGGAAGAGGAAGAGGAAGAGGAAGAGGAAGAGGAAGAGGAAGAGGAAGAGGAAGAGGAAGAGGAAGAGGAAGAGGAAGAGGAAGAGGAAGAGGAAGAGGAAGAGGAAGAGGAAGAGGAAGAGGAAGAGGAAAATGAAATTGAAAATGAAAATGAAAATGAAAATGAAAATGAAAATGAAAATGAAGAAGAAGAAGAAGAAGAAGAAGAAGAAGAAGAAGAAGAAGAGGAAGAGGAAGAAGAAGAAAAAAAGAAAAAAGTTGAAGAAGAGGAGGAGAAATATGAAGAGAAGAGAGAACAAGAAGAAGAAAAAAAGATAAAAAGATGGGAAAGAGAAAGAACAAGAGATGAAAGAAGAAAAAGAGAAAGAAGAAGAGAAAGACGAAAAAGGAAGGGAGAAAGAGGAAGAACAAGAAGACGAAGATGATAAAGAAGACGATGGAGAAGAAGAAGAGAAAAAAGAAGAAGAAAAAGAAGAGGATATAGTGGAAAAGAAAAAGGAAGAAGAATATGAGGAAAAATATGAAGAAACGAAAGATGAAAAGGAAGAGGAATAAGAAGCGAAAGAAGAAGAGGAATAAGGAGAAGCAGAAGAAGAAGAAGGAGAAGAAGAAGAAGACGAAGGAGATAATGAATTAAAGGTAAAAGAAGAAGAAGAAAAAGAAGATGAAGAAGAAGAAGAGAAAAAAGAAGAAGAAGAGGATGCAGTGGAAAAGGAAAAAGGAACGGAAGAAGACTAAGAGGAAAAAGATGAAGAAACGGAAGATGAAAAGGAAGAGGAATAAGATGCGAAAGAAGAAGAGGAAGAAGGAAAAGAAGAAGAAGAAGAAAAAGAAGACGAAGACGAAGAAAAAGAAGAAGAAAAAAGATGAAAATGAAGAAAAAGAAGAAGGAAAAGAAGATGAAGACGAAGAAAAAAAGAAGAGGAGAAATAAGAAGAGAGAGAAGATGAAGAAGAGGAAGAGGAAGAGGAAAAGGAAGAAGAAGAAGAAGAAGAAGAGGAAGAAGAAGAAGATAAATGCGAGGAAGGAGAAGAGGAACCAGAAGAGGAAGCAAAAGAAAAAAAAGAAGAAAAAGAAGAAGAGGAAGAAAAAAGACGAAGAAGAATAATAATAAGAAGAAGAAGATAATGAAGAAGAATAAGAGAAAGAAGAAGAAAAAAAGGAAGAAGAAGAGATAAAAGAAGTAGAAGAAGAAGAAGAGAAATAAGAAAAGAAAGAAGATGAAGAAGAAGAGGAACAAGAGGAAGAAGAAAAATAAGAAGGGGAAGAGGAAGACGAATAGAGGGAGAAGAAGAAGAAGAGAAAGAAGAAACGAAAGAAGAAGAAGAGAAAGAAGAAACGACAGATGAGGAAGAGAAAAAGAAGATGAAGAAGTAGAAGCAGAAAAAGAAGATGAAGAAAAAAAGAAGGAGAAAGATGAAGAGAAGAAGGAAGAAGAAGAAGAAAAAAAATAGGAGAAAGAAGAGGAAGAGAAAAACAAGAGATGAAAGCAGAAAAGTAGAAAGAATAAAAGAAAGAAGAAGAGAAAGAAGAAGAAGGAGACAAAGAAGAAGAAGAAAAAAAAAAGGAAGATGAGGAAGAGAAAAAGAAGATGAAGAAGCAGAAAAAGAAGAAGAGGAGGAGAAATATGAAGAGAAGAGAGAACAAGAAAAAGAAAAAAAGATGGAAAAGAGGAAGAACAAGAGATGAAAAAAGAAAAATTGAAAGAAGAAGAAGAGGAAGCAGAAGAAGACGAAGAGGAGGAAGAAGAAGAAAAGAAAGAAGAAAAGAAAGAAAAAGAGAAACAACACGAAAAAAGGAAGGGAGAAAGAGGAAGAAGAAGAAGAAGAAGAAGACGAAGGAGAAGAAGAAGAGAAAAAAGAAGAAGAAGAAGAGGATATAGTGGAAAAGGAAAAGGAAGAAGAAAAAGAGGAAAAATATGAAGAACCGAAAGATGAAAAGGAAGAGGGATAAAAAGCGAAAGAAGAAGAGGAAGGAGGAGAAGCAGAAGAAGAAGACGAAGAAGAAAAGGAAGGGGAAGAGAAAAAAGAAGAAGAAAAAGAAGACGAAGACGAAGAAAAAAGAAGAGAAGAAATAAGAAGAGAAAGAAGATGAGGAAGACGAAGAAGAAGAGGAATATGAAGAAAATGAAAAAGAAGAATAATAATAAGAAGAAGATGATGATGAAAAAGAAAAGAAAAAAGAAGAAGAAAAAAAAGCCGAAGAAGAAGAGGGAGAAAAAGAAGACGAAGACGAAGAAAAAGAAGATGAAGACGAAGAAAAAGAAGAAGAAGGGAAATAATTAAAGAAATAAGATGAGGAAGAAGCAGAAAAGGAAGATGGAGAAGAAGAAGAAGAAGAGAAAGAAAAAACGAAAGGTGAGGAAGAGAAAAAGAAGATGAAGAAGTAGAAGAAGCTGAAAAAGAAGATGAAGAAGAAGAGGAGGTGAAATATGAAGAGAAGAGAGAACAAGAAAAAGAAAAAAAGATAAGAAAGAGGAAGAAAAAGAGAAAGAAAAAAAAGAGAAAGAAGAAGAAGAGGAAGCAGAAGAAGAGGAAGAGAAGGAAGAAGAAGAAGAGGAAGCAGAAGAAGACGAAGAGGAGGAAGAAGAAGAAAAGAAAGAAGAAAAGAAATAAAAAGAGAAACAAGACGAAGAGAAGAAGACGCAAAAAGAAAGGGAGAAAGAGGAAGAACAAGAAGAAGAAGAAGAAGAAGAAGAAGACGAAGGAGAAGAAGAAGAGAAAAAAGAAGAAGAAGAAGAGTGGAAAATGAAAAGGACGAAGAATAAGAGGAAAAATATGAAGAAACGAAAGATGAAAAGGAAGAGGGATAAAAAGCGAAAAAAGAAGAAGAAGAAGCAGAAGAAGAAGACGAAGAAGAAAAAAAGGAGAAGAGAAAAAAGAAGAAGAAGAAAAAGAAGATGAAGACGAAGAAAAAAAGAAGAGGAGAAATAAGAAGAGAAAGAAGATAAGGAAGACGAAGAAGAAGAAAAGGAAGAGGAATATAAAGAAAATAAAAAAAAAGAAGAATAATAATAAGAAGATAATGATGAAAAAGAAAAAAAGAAAGAAGACGAAAAAAAAGACGAAGAAAAAGAAGATGAAGACGAAGAAAAAGAAGAAGAAGAGAAATAAGAAAAGAAATAAGATGAGGAAGAAGCAGAAAAGGAAGAGTGAGAAGAAGAAGAAGATAAGGAAGAGGAAGAGCAAGAGGGAGAGGAAAAGGAAGAGGAATATGTAGAAGAGGGAGCAGAAGAAGAAAAGGAAGAACAAAAAAAAGACGAAGAAAAAGAAGAGAATAAAAACACGAAAGGTGACAAAGAGAAAAAGAAGATGAAGAAGTAGAAGAAGCAGAAAAAGAACATGAAGAAGAAGAGGAGGAGAAATATGAAGAAAAGAGAGAACAAGAAGAAGAGAAAACGATAAAAAGATGGAAAAGAGAAAGAACAAGAGATGAAAGAAGAAAAAGAGATAGAAGAAGAGAAAGAAGAAGAGGAAGAAGAAGAAAGAAGAAGAAGAGGAAAAAGAAGAAGACGAATATGAAGAAAAGGAAGAATAATAATAATAATAATAATAATAAAAAGAAGATGATGAAGAAGAAAAAAAGAAAGAAGAAGAAAAAAAAAGAAGAAGAAGAGATAAAAGAAACAGAAGAAGAAGAAGAAGAAAAAGAAGATGAAGACGAAGAAAAAGAAGAAGAAGAGAAATAAGAAAATAAATAAGATAAGGAAGAAGAAGAAGAGGAAGAGGAGGAAAAAGAAGAAGAAGGAGAGGACAAAGAAGAAGATGAAGAAAGAGAAGAAGAAGAAAAATTAAAATTTGAAGAAGGAGAAAAGAAGATAAAGAAGAAGCAAAAGAGATGAAAAAGAAGAGAAAGAGCAAGAGAAATAGCAAGAAAGAAGAAGAAGAGAAAGAAGATGAGAAAGAAGACGAAAAAAAAGGAAGGGAGAAAGAGAAAGAACAAGAAGAAGAAGAAGAAGACGAATGAGAAGATGAATTAAAGGAAAAAGAAGAAGAAGATAAAGAAGAAGAAGAAGAAGAGTATATAGTGGAAAAGGAAAACGAAACGGAAGAAGAATAAGAGGAAAAAGATGAAGAAACCGAAGATGAAAAGGAAGAGGAATAAGAAGCGAAAGAAAAAGAGGAAGAAGGAGAAGCAGAAGAAATAGAGGAAGGAGAAAAGAGAAAAGAAGAAGAAGAAGAAGAAGACGAATGAGAAGATGAATTAAAGGAAAAAGAAGAAGCAAAAAAAGAAGATGAAGAAGAAGAGAAGGAGAAATATGAAGAGAAGAGAGGACAAGAAGAAGAAAAAAAGATAAAAAGATGGGAAAGAGAAAGAACAAGAGATGAAAGAAGAAAAAGAGAAAGAAGAAGAGAAAGAAGAAGAAGAGGAAGAAGAAGAAGAGGAAGAGGAGGAAGAAGGAGAAGAGAAAGAAGAAAAGAAAGAAGAAGAGAAACAAGACGAAAAGAAGAAGACGAAAAAAGGAAGGGAGAAAGAGGAAGAACAAGAAGAAGAAGAAGAAGAAGACGAAGGAGAGGAAGAAGAGAAAAAAGAAAAAGAAGAAGAAGAGGATATAGTGGAAAAGGAAAAGGAAGAAGAATAAGAGGAAAAATATGAAGAAACGAAAGATGAAAAGGAAGAGGCATAAGATGCGAAAGAAGAAGAGGAAGAAGGAGAAGCAGAAGAAGAAGACGAAGAAGAAAAGGAAGGAGAAGAGAAAAAAGAAGAAGAAAAAAAGAAGATGAAGTCGAAGAAAAAGAGAAGAGGAGAAATAAGAAGAGAAAGAAGAAAAGGAAGAAGAACAAGAAGAAGAGGAAGAGGAATATGAAGAAAATGAAAAAGAAGAAGAATAACAAGAAGAAGATGATGATGAAAAAGAAAAAAAGAAAGAAGAAGAAAAAAAAAGCCAAAGAAGAAAAAGGAGAAAAAGAAGATGAAGATGTAGAAAAAGAAGGTGAAGACGAAGAAAAAATAAGAGGAGAAATAAGAAGAGAAAGAAGATGAGGAAGAAGAAGACAAAGAAGAGGAAGAGGAACAGGAGGAAGAAGAATAAGAAGAAGCGGAAGAGGAAGACGAATATGTAGAAGAGAGAGAAGAAGAAGAAGAGAAAGAAGAAACGAAAGATGAGGAAGAGAGAAAGAACATGAAGAAGTAGAAGAAGCAGAAAAAGAAGAGAAAAAAAAGAGGAGGAAGAAGAAAGAGAAGAGGAAGAGGAGGAAGAAAAAGAGGAGGAAGAGCAAGAGGAAGAGGAATAGGATTATGAAGAAGAGGGTGAAGAAGAAGAAGAGGAAGAACAAAAAGAAGACGAAGAAGAAGAAGAGAAAGAAGAAAGGAAAGATGAGGAAGAGAAAAAGAAGATGAAGAAGTAGAAGAAGCAGGAAAAGAAGATGAAGAGAAAAAGGAGGAGAAAGATGAAGAGAAGAAGAAAGAAGAAGAAGAAAAAAAGATGAGAAAAAAGAGAAAGAGAAAGAACAAGAGATGAAAGCAGAAAAATAGAAAGAATAATGAATGAAGGAAAAGAGAAGGAGAAAGATGAAGAGAAGAAGGAAGAAAGAGAAGAAAAATAGAAGAACAAGAGATAAAAGCAGAAAAGTTGAAAGAATAAGAGAAAAAAGAAGAGCAAGAAGAAGAAGGAGACAAAGAAGAAGAAGAAAAGAAGAAGAAGAAAAGAAGGAGAAGAAAAGAAGAAAAGGAAAATGAGGAAGAGAAAAAGATGATGAAGAAGTAGAAGCAGAAAAAGAAGAAAAAGAAAGAACAAGAGATGAAAAAAGAAAAACAGAAAAAAGAAGAGAAAGAAAATGAGAAAGAAGAAGAAGAAGAAGAGGAATAAAAAGATTAAAAAGAGGATGAGCAAAAAGAAAAGAAAGAAGAAGAAGAAGAAGAAGAAGAAGAAGCGAAAGAGAAGGAAGAAGATGCAAAAGAAAGTGAAGATGAGAAAGTTGAAGAAGAAGAAGAAGAGGAAGAGAAGAAATAAGAAGAAGAAGAGGACAAAGACGAAGATGAAAAAATGGAAGAAGAAGAAGAAGAAAAAAATGTGAAGAAGTAGAAAAAGGAAAAAAGGAGATGAAGAAGAAGCAAAATAGATGAAAAAGAAGAGAAAGAGCAAGAGAAAGAACCAGAAAAAAAAGAGAGAAAGGAGAAGAGGAAGGAGTAGAAGCAGAAGAAGAAGACGAAGAAGAAGAGGAAGAAGAAGAGAGAGAAGAAGAAGAAAAGGAGGAAAAGGAAGAGAAATACGAAGAAAAGAAAGAAGAAGTAGAAGAGGAAGAAGAAGACGATAAATGCGAAGAAGGAGAAGAGGAACCAGAAGAGAAAGCAGACAACAAAGAGAAGAAAAAGAAGAAGAGGAAGAAAAAAGACGAAAAAGAAAATAAGAAGAAGAATAATAATAAGAAGAAGATGATGAAGAAGAAAAGCGAAAGAAGAAGAAAAAGAGAAAAATAAGAAGAAAAACAAGAAGAAGAAGAAGAAGCAGAAAAAGAAGATGAAGACGAAGAAAAAGAAGAAAAATAAGAAATGAAATAAGATGATGAAGAAGAAGAAGGGGGAGAGGAGGAAGAAGAAAATGAATAAGAAGAGCAAGAGGAAGAGGTAGAGGAATATGTAGAAGTGGAAGAAAATGAAGAAGAGGAAGAAGAAACGAAAGATGAGGAAGAGAAAAAGAAGATGAAGAAGTAGAAGATCCAGAAAAAGAAGATGAAGAAAAAAAGAAGGAGAAAGATGAAGGGAAGAAAGAAGAAGAAGAAGAAGAAAGATGAGAAAAAAGAAAAAAAGAACGAACAAGAGATGAAAAAAGAAAAATGGAAAGAATAAAAATCATATGAAGAAGGAGAAAAAGTAAGAAGCAAAAGAGATTAAAAGAAGATAAAGAGCAAGAAAGAAGCAGAAGAGAAAGAAGAAGAAGACATAAAGAGGAAGGGAGAAAGAGGAAGAAAAAGAAGAAGACGAAGGAGAAGATGAATTAAAGGAGGAAGAAGAAAATGAAGTAGACGAAGATGAAGAAGAAGAAGAGAAAAAAGAAGAAGATGATATAGGGAAAAAGGAAAGGGAAAAGGAAGAAGAATAAGGAGAATAAGAGGAAAAAGATGAAGAAACGGAAGATGAAAGGGAAGAGGAATAAGAAGCGAAAGAAGAAGAGGAAGAAGAAGAAGCAGAAAAAGAAGACGAAGAAGAAGAGAGAACAAGAAGAGGAAATAGAAGAAGAAGAAGAAGAAGAGGAAGGGGAAGATGAAAAGGAAGAGGAATATGAAGAAAAGGAAGAAGAAGGGAAAGACGAAGAAGATAAATGCGAAGAAGGAGAAGAGGAACCAGAAGACGAAGCAGAAGAACAAAAAGAAAAAGAAGAAGAGGAAAAAAAACGAAGAAGAAATATGAGAAGAATAATGATAAGAAGAAAAATATAATGAAGAAGAAAAAGAAGAAGAAACGAAAAAGAAGAAGAAGAAAAAGAAGACGAAGAAGAAGAAGAGAAATAAGAAAAGAAATAAGATGATGAAAAAAAGAAAAGGAAGAAAAAGAAGAGAAAGAGCAAGAGGAAAAGGAAGAGGAATATAAAAAAAGGAAGAAGAAGAAGAGAAAGAAGAAGAAAAATGCGAAAAAGGAGAAGAGGAACCAGAAGAGGAAGCAGAAGAACAAAAAGAAGGAGAGGGAGAAAAAAAGACGAAGTAGAAAAATAAGAAGAATAATAATAAGAAGAAAAAGATGATGAAGAAGAAAAAGAGAGAGAGAAAAGAGAGAAGACGAAACGAAAAAGAAGAAGAAGAGAAAAAAAAGTGGAAGAGAGAGAGAGGAAGAACAAGAAGAAGAAGAAGAAACGAAAGATGGGAAGAGAAAAAGCAGATGAAGAAGTAGAAGAAGCAGAAAAAGAAAATGAAGGAAAAAAGGAGGAGAAAGATGAAGAGAAGAAAGAACAAGAAAAAAAAAAAAAGATTAAAAGAAAAGAAAGAACAAGAGATGAAAAAAGAAAAAGAATATGAAGATAAAGGAGAAGAAGAAGATATAGGGGAAAAGGGAAAGGAAAATGAAGAAGAATAAGGAAAATAAGAGGAAAAATATGAAGAAATGGAAGTAGAAAAGAAAGAGGAATAAGAAGCGAAAGAAGAAAAGGGAGAAGGAGAAGCAGAAGGAGAAGACGAAGAAGAAGAGGAAGAAGAAGAGAGAGGACAAAAAGAAGAAAAAAAAAGACGAAGACGAAGAAAAAGAAGATGAAGACGAAGAAAAAAGAAGAGGAGAAATAAGAAGAGAAAGAAGATGAGGAAGAAGAAGAAGAAGAAGACAAATGCGAAGAGGAGAAGAGGAATCAAAAGAACAAAAAGAAGAAAAGGAAGAAGAGGAAAAAAAGACGAAGAAGAATAATTAGAAGAATAAGATGAAGAAGAAAAGAAAAAAGAGAAGAAGAAGAAGAAGAGGAAGAACAAAAAGAAGACGAAGAAGAAGAGGAGGAGAAATATGAAGACGAAGAAGAAGAGGAGGAGAAATATGAAGAGAAGAGAGAACAAGAAAAAGAAAAGAACACAAAAAGATGGGAAAGAGAAAGAACAAGAGATGAAAAAAGAAAAAGAGAAAGAAGAAGAGAAAAAAGAAAAAGAAGAAGAAGAGGAAGAAGAAGAAAGAAGAAGAAGAAGAGAAAAAAGAAGAAGATGAAGACGAAGAAAAAAGAATTGGAGGAAGAAAAAGATGAAGAAGAAGAGGAAGAGCAGAAAGAAGAAGAAGAGGAAGACGAAGACAAATATGAAGAAAAGGAAGAATAAGAATAATAATAAAAAAAATAAGATGATGAAAAAGAAAAAAAGAAAGAAGAAAAAAAAAAGAAGAAGAAGAGATGAAAGAAGCAGAAGAAGAAGAAGAAGAAAAAAAAGCAGAAGAAAAAGAAGATGAAGACGAAGAAAAAGAAGAAGAAGAGAATAAGAAAAGAAATAAGATGAGGAAGAAGAAGAAGAAGAAGAAGAAGAAGAGGAAGAGAAGAAAGAAGAAGAAGAGAAAGAGGAAGTCGAATATGAAGAAAAGGAATAAGAATAATAATAATAATAATAATAAAAAGAAGATGATGAAGAAGAAAAAAAGAAAGAAGAAGAAAAAAAAAGAAGAAGAAGAGATAAAAGAAACAGAAGAAGAAGAAGAAGAAGAAAAAGAAGATGAAGACGAAGAAAAAGAAGAAGAAGAGAAATAAGAAAAGAAATAAGATAAGGAAGAAGAAGAAGAGGAAGAGGAGGAAAAAGAAGAAGAAGGAGAGGACAAAGAAGAAGATGAAAAAAGAGAAGAAGAAGAAAAAAAAAATTTGAAGAAGGAGAAAAGAAGATAAAGAAGAATCAAAAGAGATGAAAAAGAAGAGAAAGAGCAAGAGAAATAGCAAGAAAGAAGAAGAAGAGAAAGAAGATGAGAAAGAAGACAAAAAAAAAGGAAGGGAGAAAGAGAAAGAACAAGAAGAAGAAGAAGAAGGCGAATGAGAAGATGAATTAAAGGAAAAAGAAGAAGAAGAAGAAGAAGAAGATGAAGAAGAAGAAGAAGAAGAAGAGGATATAATGGAAAAGGAAAACGAAACAGAAATAGAATAAGAGGAAAAAGATGAAGAAACCGAAGATGAAAAGGAAGAGGAATAAGAAGCGAAAGAAAAAGAGGAAGAAGGAGAAGCAGAAGAAATAGAGCAAGGAGAAAAGAGAAAAGAAGAAGAAGAAGAAGAAGACGAATGAGAAGATGAATTAAAGGAAAAAGAAGAAGCAGAAAAAGAAGATGAAGTCGAAGAAAAAGAGAAGAGGATAAATAAGAAGAGAAAGAAGATGAGGAAGAAGAAGACAAAGAAGAGGAAGAGGAACAGGAGGAAGAAGAATAAGAAGAAGCGGAAGAGGAAGACGAATATGTAGAAGAGGGAGAAGAAGAAGAAGAGAAAGAAGAAACGAAAGATGAGGAAGAGAAAAAGAACATGAAGAAGTAGAAGAAGCAGAAAAAGAAGAGAAAAAAGAAGAGGAGGAAGAAGAAAGAGAAGAGGAAGAGGAGGAAGAAAAAGAAGAGGAAGAGCAAGAGGAAGAGGAATATGAAGAAGAGAAAGAAGAAGAAGAAGAGGAAGAACAAAAAGAAGACGAAGAAGAAGAAGAGAAAGAAGAAACGAAAGATGAGGAAGAGAAAAAGAAGATGAAGAAGTAGAAGAAGCAGAAAAAGAAGATGACGAAATAAAGGAGGAGAAAGATGAAGAAAAGAAGGAAGAAGAAGAAGAAAAAAGATGAGAAAGAAGAGAAAGAGAAAGAACAAGAGATGAAAGCAGAAAAATAGAAAGAATAATGAATGAAGGAAAAGAGAAGGAGAAAGATGAAGAGAAGAAGGAAGAAGAAGAAGAAAATAGAAGAACAAGAGATAAAAGCAGAAAAGTTGAAAGAATAAGAGAAAAAAGAAGAGAAAGAAGAAGAAGGAGACAAAGAAGAAGAAGAAAAGAAGAAGAAGAAAAGAAGGAGAAGAAAAGAAGAAAAGGAAGATGAGGAAGAGAAAAAGAGGATGAAGAGTAGAAGCAGAAAAAGAAGAAAAAAAAAGAACAAGAGATAGAATAATGAAAAATAGAAAGAATAATGAATGAAGGAAAAGAGAAGGAGAAAGATGAAGAGAAGAAGGAAGAAAAAGAAAAAAATAGAAGAACAAGAGATAAAAGCAGAAAAGTTGAAAGAATAAGAGAAAAAAGAAGAGAAAGAAGAAGAAGGAGACAAAGAAGGAGAAGAAAAGAAGAAGAAGAAAAGAAGGAGAAGAGAAGAAGAAAAGGAAGATGAGGAAGAGAAAAAGAAGATGAAGAAGTAGAAGCAGAAAAAGAAGAAAAAGAAAGAACAAGAGATGAAAAAAGAAAAACAGATTAAAAAAAGAGAAACAAAATGAGAAAGAAGAAGAAGAAGAAGAGGAATAAAAAGATAAAGAAGAGGATGAACAAAAAGAAAAGAAAGAAGTAGAAATAGAAGAAGAGGACAAAGAAGAAGATGAAGAAAAGGCAGAAGAAGAAAAAGAATATGAAGAAGGAGAAGAAGAAGAAGAAGAAGAGGAAGCGAAATAGAAGGAAGAAGATGCAAAAGAAAGTGAAGATGAGAAAGTTGAAGAAGAAGAAGAAGAGGAAGAGAAGAAATAAGAAGAAGAAGAGGACAAAGACGAAGATGAAAAAATGGAAGAAGAAGAAGAAGAAAAAAATGTGAAGAAGTAGAAAAAGGAAAAAAGGAGATGAAGAAGAAGCAAAACAGATGAAAAAGAAGAGAAAGAGCAAGAGAAAGAACCAGAAAAAAAAAGGAGAGAAAGGAGAAGAGGAAGGAGTAGAAGCAGAAGAAGAAGACGAAGAAGAAGAGGAAGAAGAAGAAAGAGAAGAAGAAGAAAAGGAGGAAAAGGAAGAGAAATATGAAGAAAAGAAAGAAGAAGTAGAAGAGGAAGAAGAAGACGATAAATGCGAAGAAGGAGAAGAGGAACCAGAAGAGAAAGCAGACAACAAAAAGAAGAAAAAGAAGAAGTGGAAGAAAAAAGACGAAGAAGAAAATAAGAAGAAGAATAATAAGAAGAAGAAGATGATGAAGAAGAAAAGAGAAAGAAGAAGAAAAAGAGAAAAATAAGAAGAAATAACAAGAAGAAGAAGAAGAAAAAGAAGATGAAGGGGGAGAGGAGGAAGAAGAAGAAGAATAAGAAGAGCAAGAGGAAGAGGTAGAGGAATATGTAGAAGTGGAAGAAGATGAAGAAGAGGAAGAAGAAACGAAAGATGAGGAAGAGAAAAAGAAGATGAAGAAGTAGAAGATCCAGAAAAAGAAGATGAAGAAAAAAAGAAGGAGAAAGATGAAGGCAAGAAAGAAGAAGAAGAAGAAAAAAGATGAGAAAGAAGAAAAAGAGAAAGAACAAGCGATGAAGAAAGAAAAATGGAAAGAATAAAAAGCATATGAAGAAGGAGAAAAAGTAAAAAGCAAAAGAGATGAAAAGAAGAGAAATAGCAAGAAAGAAGAAGAAGAGAAAGAAGAAGAAGACATAAAGAGGAAGGGAGAAAGAGGAAGAAAAAGAAGAAGGTGAAGGAGAAGATGAATTAAAGGAGGAAGAAGAAAATGAAGTAGACGAAGATGAAGAAGAAGAAGAGAAAAAAGAAGAAGAAGATGATATAGGGGAAAAGGAAAGGGAAAAGGAAGAAGAATAAGGAGAATAAGAGGAAAAAGATGAAGAAACGGAAGATGAAAGGGAAGAGGAATAAGAAGCGAAAGAAGAAGAGGAAGAAGAAGAAGCAGAAGAAGAAGACGTAGAAGAAGAGAGAGAACAAGAAGAGGAAAAAGAAGAAGAAGGAGAGGAAGAGGAAGATGAAAAGGAAGAGGAATATGAAGAAAAGGAAGAAGAAGGGAAAGACGAAGAAGATAAATGCGAAGAAGGAGAAGAGGAACCAGAAGAGGAAGCAGAAGAACAAAAAGAAAAAGAAGAAGAGGAAAAAAAACGAAGAAGAAATATGAGAAGAATAATGATAAGAAGAAAAATATAATGAAGAAGAAAAAGAAGAAACGAAAAAGAAGAAGAGATAAAAGAAGAAGAAAAAGATGACGAAGAAGAAGAAGAGAAATAAGAAAAGAAATAAGATGATGAAGAAAAAGAAGAGAAAGAGCAAGAGGAAAAGGAAGATGAATATAAGGAAGCAGAAGAACAATAAGAAGGAGAGGGAGAAAAAAAAGACGAAGTAGAAAAATAAGAAGAATAATAATAAGAAGAAAAAGATGATGAAGAAGAAAAAGAGAAAAAAGAAGACGAAACGAAAAAGAAGAAGAAGAGAAAAAAGAAGACATAAAAGTGGAAGGGAAAGAGAGGAAAAACAAGAAGAAGAAGAAGCAGAAGAAGAAGACGTAGAAGAAGAGAGAGAACAAGAAGAGGAAAAAGAAGAAGAAGGAGAGGAAGAGGAAGATGAAAAGGAAGAGGAATATGAAGAAAAGGAAGAAGAAGGGAAAGACGAAGAAGATAAATGCGAAGAAGGAGAAGAGGAACCAGAAGAGGAAGCAGAAGAACAAAAAGAAAAAGAAGAAGAGGAAAAAAAACGAAGAAGAAATATGAGAAGAATAATGATAAGAAGAAAAATATAATGAAGAAGAAAAAGAAGAAACGAAAAAGAAGAAGAAGAGATAAAAGAAGAAGAAAAAGATGACGAAGAAGAAGAAGAGAAATAAGAAAAGAAATAAGATGATGAAGAAAAAGAAGAGAAAGAGCAAGAGGAAAAGGAAGATGAATATAAGGAAGCAGAAGAACAATAAGAAGGAGAGGGAGAAAAAAAAGACGAAGTAGAAAAATAAGAAGAATAATAATAAGAAGAAAAAGATGATGAAGAAGAAAAAGAGAAAAAAGAAGACGAAACGAAAAAGAAGAAGAAGAGAAAAAAGAAGACATAAAAGTGGAAGGGAGAGAGAGGAAGAACAAGAAGAAGAAGAAGAAGAAGAAAAAGAGAAAGAAGAAACGAAAGATGGGAAGAGAAAAAGCAGATGAAGAAGTAGAAGAAGCAGAAAAAGAAAATGAAGGAAAAAGGAGGAGAAAGATGAAGAGAAGAAAGAACAAGAAAAAAAATAAAGATTAAAAGAAAAGAAAGAACAAGAGATGAAAAAAGAAAAAGAGCAAGAAGAAGAAAAAGAAGATGAAGATAAAGGAGAAGAAGAAGATATAGGGGAAAAGGGAAAGGAAAAGGAAGAAGAATAAGGAAAATAAGAGGAAAAATATGAAGAAATGGAAGATGAAAAGAAAGAAGAAAAGGGAGAAGGAGAAGCAAAAGGAGAAGACGAAGAAGAAGAGGAAGAAGAAGAGAGAGGACAAAAAGAAGAAAAAAAAGACGAAGACGAAGAAAAAGAAGATAAAGACGAAGACGAAGAAAAAAGAAGAGGAGAAATAAGAAGGAAAAGAAGAAGAGGAAGAAGAAGAAGAAGACAAATGCGAAGAAGGAGAAGAGGAAGCAAAAGAACAAAAAGAAGAAAAAGAAAAAGAGGAAAAAAAGACGAAGAAGAATAATTAGAAGAATAAGATGAAGAAGAAAAGAAAAAAAGAAGAAGAAAAAGAAGAGGAAGAACAAAAAGAAGACGAAGAAGAAGAGGGGGAGAAATATGAAGAGAAGAGAGAACAAGAAAAAGAAAAGAACATAAAAAGATGGGAAAGAGAAAGAACAAGAGATGAAAAAAAAAAGAGAAAGAAGAAGAAGAGGAAGAAGAGGAAGAAGAAGAAAGAAGAAGAAGAAGAAGAAGAAGAAGAGGAAAAAGAAGAAGATGAAGACGAAGAAAAAAGAATTGGAGGAAGAAAAAGATGAAGAAGAAAAGGAAGAGCAGAAAGAAGAAGAAGAGGAAGAGGAAGACGAATATGAAGAAAAGGAAGAACAAGAATAATAATAAAAAAAATAAGATGATGAAAAAGAAAAAAAGAAAGAAGAAGAAAAAAATGAAGAAGAAGAGATAAAAGAAGCAGAAGAAGAAGAAGAAGAAAAAGAGCAAAAGAAAAAGAAGATGAAGACGAAGAAAAAGAAGAAGAATAGAATAAGAAAAGAAATAAGATGAGGAAGAAGAAGAAAAAGAAGATGAAGACGAAGAAAAAGAAGAAGAAGAGGAATAAAAAAAGAAATAAGATAAGGAAGAAGAAGAAGAGGAAGAGGAGGAAAAAGAAGAAGAAGGAGAGGACAAAGAAGAAGATGAAGAAAGAGAAGAAGAAGAAAAAAAATTTGAAGAAGGAGAAAAGAAGATAAAGAAGAAGCAAAAGAGATGAAAAAGAAGAGAAAGAGCAAGAGGAAAAGGAAGAGGAATATAAAAAAAGGAAGAAGAAGAAGAGAAAGAAGAAGAAAAATGCGAAAAAGGAGAAGAGGAACCAGAAGAGGAAGCAGAAGAACAAAAAGAAGGAGAGGGAGAAAAAAGACGAAGTAGAAAAATAAGAAGAATAATAATAAGAAGAAAAAGATGATGAAGAAGAAAAAGAGAGAGAGAAAAGAGAGAAGACGAAACGAAAAAGAAGAAGAAGAGAAAAAAAAGTGGAAGAGAGAGAGAGGAAGAACAAGAAGAAGAAGAAGAAACGAAAGATGGGAAGAGAAAAAGCAGATGAAGAAGTAGAAGAAGCAGAAAAAGAAAATGAAGGAAAAAAGGAGGAGAAAGATGAAGAGAAGAAAGAACAAGAAAAAAAAAAAAGATTAAAAGAAAAGAAAGAACAAGAGATGAAAAAAGAAAAAGAATATGAAGATAAAGGAGAAGAAGAAGATATAGGGGAAAAGGGAAAGGAAAATGAAGAAGAATAAGGAAAATAAGAGGAAAAATATGAAGAAATGGAAGTAGAAAAGAAAGAGGAATAAGAAGCGAAAGAAGAAAAGGGAGAAGGAGAAGCAGAAGGAGAAGACGAAGAAGAAGAGGAAGAAGAAGAGAGAGGACAAAAAGAAGAAAAAAAAAGACGAAGACGAAGAAAAAGAAGATGAAGACGAAGAAAAAAGAAGAGGAGAAATAAGAAGAGAAAGAAGATGAGGAAGAAGAAGAAGAAGAAGACAAATGCGAAGAGGAGAAGAGGAATCAAAAGAACAAAAAGAAGAAAAGGAAGAAGAGGAAAAAAAGACGAAGAAGAATAATTAGAAGAATAAGATGAAGAAGAAAAGAAAAAAGAGAAGAAGAAGAAGAAGAGGAAGAACAAAAAGAAGACGAAGAAGAAGAGGAGGAGAAATATGAAGAGAAGAGAGAACAAGAAAAAGAAAAGAACACAAAAAGATGGGAAAGAGAAAGAACAAGAGATGAAAAAAGAAAAAGAGAAAGAAGAAGAGAAAAAAGAAAAAGAAGAAGAAGAGGAAGAAGAAGAAGAGAAAAAAGAAGAAGATGAAGACGAAGAAAAAAGAATTGGAGGAAGAAAAAGATGAAGAAGAAGAGGAAGAGCAGAAAGAAGAAGAAGAGGAAGACGAAGACAAATATGAAGAAAAGGAAGAATAAGAATAATAATAAAAAAAATAAGATGATGAAAAAGAAAAAAAGAAAGAAGAAAAAAAAAAGAAGAAGAAGAGATGAAAGAAGCAGAAGAAGAAGAAGAAGAAAAAAAAGCAGAAGAAAAAGAAGATGAAGACGAAGAAAAAGAAGAAGAAGAGAATAAGAAAAGAAATAAGATGAGGAAGAAGAAGAAGAAGAAGAAGAAGAGGAAGAGAAGAAAGAAGAAGAAGAGAAAGAGGAAGTCGAATATGAAGAAAAGGAATAAGAATAATAATAATAATAATAATAAAAAGAAGATGATGAAGAAGAAAAAAAGAAAGAAGAAGAAAAAAAAAGAAGAAGAAGAGATAAAAGAAACAGAAGAAGAAGAAGAAGAAGAAAAAGAAGATGAAGACGAAGAAAAAGAAGAAGAAGAGAAATAAGAAAAGAAATAAGATAAGGAAAAAGAAGAAGAGGAAGAGGAGGAAAAAGAAGAAGAAGGAGAGGACAAAGAAGAAGATGAAAAAAGAGAAGAAGAAGAAAAAAAAAATTTGAAGAAGGAGAAAAGAAGATAAAGAAGAATCAAAAGAGATGAAAAAGAAGAGAAAGAGCAAGAGAAATAGCAAGAAAGAAGAAGAAGAGAAAGAAGATGAGAAAGAAGACAAAAAAAAAGGAAGGGAGAAAGAGAAAGAACAAGAAGAAGAAGAAGAAGGCGAATGAGAAGATGAATTAAAGGAAAAAGAAGAAGAAGAAGAAGAAGAAGATGAAGAAGAAGAAGAAGAAGAAGAGGATATAATGGAAAAGGAAAACGAAACGGAAATAGAATAAGAGGAAAAAGATGAAGAAACCGAAGATGAAAAGGAAGAGGAATAAGAAGCGAAAGAAAAAGAGGAAGAAGGAGAAGCAGAAGAAATAGAGCAAGGAGAAAAGAGAAAAGAAGAAGAAGAAGAAGAAGACGAATGAGAAGATGAATTAAAGGAAAAAGAAGAAGCAGAAAAAGAAGATGAAGTCGAAGAAAAAGAGAAGAGGATAAATAAGAAGAGAAAGAAGATGAGGAAGAAGAAGACAAAGAAGAGGAAGAGGAACAGGAGGAAGAAGAATAAGAAGAAGCGGAAGAGGAAGACGAATATGTAGAAGAGGGAGAAGAAGAAGAAGAGAAAGAAGAAACGAAAGATGAGGAAGAGAAAAAGAACATGAAGAAGTAGAAGAAGCAGAAAAAGAAGAGAAAAAAGAAGAGGAGGAAGAAGAAAGAGAAGAGGAAGAGGAGGAAGAAAAAGAAGAGGAAGAGCAAGAGGAAGAGGAATATGAAGAAGAGAAAGAAGAAGAAGAAGAGGAAGAACAAAAAGAAGACGAAGAAGAAGAAGAGAAAGAAGAAACGAAAGATGAGGAAGAGAAAAAGAAGATGAAGAAGTAGAAGAAGCAGAAAAAGAAGATGACGAAATAAAGGAGGAGAAAGATGAAGAAAAGAAGGAAGAAGAAGAAGAAAAAAAGATGAGAAAGAAGAGAAAGAGAAAGAACAAGAGATGAAAGCAGAAAAATAGAAAGAATAATGAATGAAGGAAAAGAGAAGGAGAAAGATGAAGAGAAGAAGGAAGAAGAAGAAGAAAATAGAAGAACAAGAGATAAAAGCAGAAAAGTTGAAAGAATAAGAGAAAAAAGAAGAGAAAGAAGAAGAAGGAGACAAAGAAGAAGAAGAAAAGAAGAAGAAGAAAAGAAGGAGAAGAAAAGAAGAAAAGGAAGATGAGGAAGAGAAAAAGAGGATGAAGAGTAGAAGCAGAAAAAGAAGAAAAAAAAAAGAACAAGAGATAGAATAATGAAAAATAGAAAGAATAATGAATGAAGGAAAAGAGAAGGAGAAAGATGAAGAGAAGAAGGAAGAAAAAGAAAAAAATAGAAGAACAAGAGATAAAAGCAGAAAAGTTGAAAGAATAAGAGAAAAAAGAAGAGAAAGAAGAAGAAGGAGACAAAGAAGGAGAAGAAAAGAAGAAGAAGAAAAGAAGGAGAAGAGAAGAAGAAAAGGAAGATGAGGAAGAGAAAAAGAAGATGAAGAAGTAGAAGCAGAAAAAGAAGAAAAA
Source organism: Drosophila fulvimacula (assembly GCA_035045555.1). Lineage (NCBI taxonomy): Eukaryota > Metazoa > Arthropoda > Insecta > Diptera > Drosophilidae > Drosophila > Drosophila fulvimacula. Next base: position 214,704 of record JAWNOX010000140.1, read on the forward strand.
GAAAGAACAAGAGATGAAAAAAGAAAAACAGATTAAAAAAAGAGAAACAAAATGAGAAAGAAGAAGAAGAAGAAGAGGAATAAAAAGATAAAGAAGAGGATGAACAAAAAGAAAAGAAAGAAGTAGAAATAGAAGAAGAGGACAAAGAAGAAGATGAAGAAAAGGCAGAAGAAGAAAAAGAATATGAAGAAGGAGAAGAAGAAGAAGAAGAAGAGGAAGCGAAAGAGAAGGAAGAAGATGCAAAAGAAAGTGAAGATGAGAAAGTTGAAGAAGAAGAAGAAGAGGAAGAGAAGAAATAAGAAGAAGAAGAGGACAAAGACGAAGATGAAAAAATGGAAGAAGAAGAAGACGAAAAAAATGTGAAGAAGTAGAAAAAGGAAAAAAGGAGATGAAGAAGAAGCAAAACAGATGAAAAAGAAGAGAAAGAGCAAGAGAAAGAACCAGAAAAAAAAGGAGAGAAAGGAGAAGAGGAAGGAGTAGAAGCAGAAGAAGAAGACGAAGAAGAAGAGGAAGAAGAAGAAAGAGAAGAAGAAGAAAAGGAGGAAAAGGAAGAGAAATATGAAGAAAAGAAAGAAGAAGTAGAAGAGGAAGAAGAAGACGATAAATGCGAAGAAGGAGAAGAGGAACCAGAAGAGAAAGCAGACAACAAAAAGAAGAAAAAGAAGAAGTGGAAGAAAAAAGACGAAGAAGAAAATAAGAAGAAGAATAATAAGAAGAAGAAGATGATGAAGAAGAAAAGAGAAAGAAGAAGAAAAAGAGAAAAAATAAGAAGAAATAACAAGAAGAAGAAGAAGAAAAAGAAGATGAAGGGGGAGAGGAGGAAGAAGAAGAAGAATAAGAAGAGCAAGAGGAAGAGGTAGAGGAATATGTAGAAGTGGAAGAAGATGAAGAAGAGGAAGAAGAAACGAAAGATGAGGAAGAGAAAAAGAAGATGAAGAAGTAGAAGATCCAGAAAAAGAAGATGAAGAAAAAAGAAGGAGAAAGATGAAGGCAAGAAAGAAGAAGAAGAAGAAAAAAGATGAGAAAGAAGAAAAAGAGAAAGAACAAGCGATGAAGAAAGAAAAATGGAAAGAATAAAAAGCATATGAAGAAGGAGAAAAAGTAAAAAGCAAAAGAGATGAAAAGAAGAGAAATAGCAAGAAAGAAGAAGAAGAGAAAGAAGAAGAAGACATACAGAGGAAGGGAGAAAGAGGAAGAAAAAGAAGAAGGTGAAGGAGAAGATGAATTAAAGGAGGAAGAAGAAAATGAAGTAGACGAAGATGAAGAAGAAGAAGAGAAAAAAGAAGAAGAAGATGATATAGGGGAAAAGGAAAGGGAAAAGGAAGAAGAATAAGGAGAATAAGAGGAAAAAGATGAAGAAACGGAAGATGAAAGGGAAGAGGAATAAGAAGCGAAAGAAGAAGAGGAAGAAGAAGAAGCAGAAGAAGAAGACGTAGAAGAAGAGAGAGAACAAGAAGAGGAAAAAGAAGAAGAAGGAGAGGAAGAGGAAGATGAAAAGGAAGAGGAATATGAAGAAAAGGAAGAAGAAGGGAAAGACGAAGAAGATAAATGCGAAGAAGGAGAAGAGGAACCAGAAGAGGAAGCAGAAGAACAAAAAGAAAAAGAAGAAGAGGAAAAAAAACGAAGAAGAAATATGAGAAGAATAATGATAAGAAGAAAAATATAATGAAGAAGAAAAAGAAGAAACGAAAAAGAAGAAGAGATAAAAGAAGAAGAAAAAGATGACGAAGAAGAAGAAGAGAAATAAGAAAAGAAATAAGATGATGAAGAAAAAGAAGAGAAAGAGCAAGAGGAAAAGGAAGATGAATATAAGGAAGCAGAAGAACAATAAGAAGGAGAGGGAGAAAAAAAAGACGAAGTAGAAAAAAATAAGAAGAATAATAATAAGAAGAAAAAGATGATGAAGAAGAAAAAGAGAAAAAAGAAGACGAAACGAAAAAGAAGAAGAAGAGAAAAAAGAAGACATAAAAGTGGAAG